>JAKSZU010000026.1:28825006-29116054 GCA_026018925.1 Tupaia tana | reverse complement strand
CCCCTATTGTTGAAAACTTTATGAGCTGATAATTGAAAAAAAAAAAAAAACAAAACTGAAGGAACTGGAGGGTTTGATAGCAGGGATGGCAACTGTAGATGCTGGAGACAGTGCGGGAGAGGTAATGGGAATGAGTAATAGAGGGCGGAAGGGAGGGATTCAGGGAACAAACAACACACTTAATAGACACAAAGATGAAAAGTTGTCTGTTGATGATAATGTATATGGTAATGTCATTGTTTTGACTAATGTACACTGTACTCATGCTGGGGAAAATCATGTTGTACACTGTAAAGATGTGCAATGATTAAAAAAAAATATATCAGCACTCTGGCAAAGGGAGAAAGATCTGAAGATATGATAGTGGAAAGGTTGAATGCGGATGCCAGAGGCTGCAGGG
Source organism: Tupaia tana (assembly GCA_026018925.1). Taxonomy (NCBI): domain Eukaryota; kingdom Metazoa; phylum Chordata; class Mammalia; order Scandentia; family Tupaiidae; genus Tupaia; species Tupaia tana. The sequence continues at coordinate 29,115,654 of JAKSZU010000026.1, read as the reverse complement.
GAGGGGAGTGGGTGGTGGAGAGTGGGCGTGGGGGGCGGGGAGGAAACATTTAGCACCAGAGAAATGTGGAGTTCTCTGTTGAAAACTGTATATGTGTATGTATGTTGTGTGCATCATGGTGGGGACTTTGTGTGGAATGTGAATTTAATCTGAGAAAGAAAAAAAAACAAAAACAAAAAAACATGTCAGATGCATGCATGTGTGCGCCCAAAGTCCTGGCAGGGTGGGGAAATGGAGATGGGATTGTGACACGACCAGTGGGAGGTGCTTTCTCCCTTTCTCTGTCTCTCTCTGTGGGAAGAGCATGTGTCTTCTGGCAATCAAAAATGAAAAAAAAAATTTAAAGTTTTTTTGCTGTAGGGCATATGAGCTCACCAGAGAGACAGAGAGAGAGTGAGGTATCACTCCCCACGAAGCTGGTCACGCCACCATTCCTTCTCCATTCTCCTCCTGGGATTTTGGGCATGCACGCACGCGCCCGACTTGAGTTTCAAGTCGCCAGATCCAGGACTTGAACTGCAGTCAGCCATGTGGGAGTCCAGCACCATCACCACCATGCCACCTGCTGGCCCCTCAAATTAAAAAAAAAAAAATAGCCTTCAATGCATCGTGAAAAACTGAAGTTCACAAGGAGGGACGTGCAAATCGACTCTTTAGATTTCTCACCTGCGGATGGGCCACTCAGGGTCAGAGGCTATGGGGACAGGGGTCCCCACATGGCAGGACTGCCAAACCGCTCAGTCCCTCGGAGGGTCCGCGGAGCACCTAACAAGACTCCCACATCCACCTTGACCCGTGGACCTGCAATCTTACCTGTGGGTAAAGATACACGGGATCTTGGAAAAGCTCACGGAAAAATCCTGCACGATATCAAATTTCTTTGCACCAAAATAAGTTCATACTTTCAGTCCATTTCCCACAAACGCCCGGATGTTACCTTGTGTACCTCCAACATGGAAATGCACGTGAACAGACATACTTAGGGGATCAGTGGTTAGCCTAACGGCTATGTCTCTGGACTCCCACGTAGTCGACCGCAGTTTGTGTCCTGGACCCGGTGGCTTAAACTCACGCTGGGCGCGTGTGCGTGCGTGCCCAAGATCCTGAGAGGAGAATGGAGGAGAAGGGATTGCGGCGTGGCCATCCCCTGGGGGCTGATTTCTCTCTTTCTGTCTCTCTGTCTCTCTCTGTCTGTCTGGTGAGTACACGCGCCCTATAGCAAAAAGAAATCTCTCAAAAAAAAAATAGATATACTTAGGACAGCACGACCTGTCATTCCGAGTATAGGAATGACCTGGAGCCACAGAGCAGTGGCCTCACGAGGAACGCCGTGTGGCCATAGGAGGGGAGTGGGAGAAACTTCTGGATCACAAACAGAGGGTCTGGGTTACATTTTGTTGCCTGAAAACACACACGTGCACACACACACACGTACACTAAGAGCCTGAGGGCCGTAGTTTCTGTGTGAGAAACAGGCCCGGCGTGGTGGCATGCGCTGTTACGGTGCTGTGCTCCACAGACAGGCTGGGACCACACGGGAGGCCCGGGTTCGATTCCTGGCCCAGCGTCAAGGCCTGGCTCAGTGTGGTGTTACAGTAGCCCCAGGAACTTGAGAGGCTGAGGCAGGAGGATGGCGAGCTCAAGGTTGGCCTGGGCAACACAGCCAGACCCTGTTTCAAAAAGAGCTGGGCAGGAGTCAGCAAGTAGTGTGGTGGTTAAGGCGCTGGACTCTCACACGGCCAACCATGGTTTGAGTCCTGGACCCGGCAGCTTGAAAATCATGCTGGGTATGTGTGCCCAAAATCCCAGGAGGAGAGTGGAGAAGGGACTGCAGCATGGCCATCCCCCCTCCCCCCCGGGGGGGTGATTTCTCACTTTCCCTGAGTCCTTCTCGGTCTTTAGCAAATGCACAAGACCTGTAGCAAGCAAACAAACAAACAGACTAACAAACGGAATAACAAACGGAAAACAGCTGGGTGTGATGGCCCGTACCTGTCATCCCGTGGGGAAACTGAGGCAGGGGCTCAAGATAGGATGTATCTCCTGGTGTTTGCCAAAAAGACCAGGCACAATATTCCAGAAATGAAGGGAGTGAGGTGTCCGACAGGAGTGGGAAGGGCGGCTCTGAGTTGAAGTCTGGTAAATGTTTCCTGTAGTTAGAAATGAACATTAAATCACGGGCCGCAGGGGGGAACCGTAAAGACTGAAAGCTCACCAAAAGCCTGCCCTACTCAGATTTCCAGTGACGACACTGTCACACAGAAGAAACCAAAGAACGGACCCAGGCTTTGTTCAAGTCACGTTTTTTTTTTTTTTTAAGGTCGATTTATACTTAGAATTATTTATTTAATTTTATGTACTATTCCTGTTATTTTTAGTTTGCTCTAGGGCAGGTATGCTCAGAAGAGAGAGACAGAGAGCAAGAGACGGAGAGCAAGAGACAGACAGAGAGGGAAAGTGAGAAAACAAGCCACCAGGTCCGGGGCTTGAACTGCCCTCAGCCACGTGGGAGTCCAGAGCCTTAACCAGCGCTCTTTCTGCTGGTCTCTAAGTTTACTTATTTACTGTATGTGGAGAAAGGCACCCCCTACGGGGTCCTCATGCCACATACGCCCCCGAGCCTCAGCCGGTCAGGTTCACGAGCACACGAGTGCCCGGAGTGTACAGGGAGACCTCAGGACGTGAACCTGGGACCTTCCAGTGTGGCCTCGGCATCCTCAAGGCCTGAGTCACTGCTGGGCCAGCAGGGATGGCCTTTTCCAAGCACTTTGGAATGCAGTGCTCCGTGGATCTGTCGAAAGCCTGTTGTGGAATGTCACCGAATGAACAACCACCAAAGCCAGATTAAGGTTAAAAGGAGTCTTTTTTTTTTTTTTTTTTTCCTGGAGAGGTTTTTGCTATAGGGCGTGTGTGCTCGCCAGAAAGAGAGACAGAGAGGTAGAAAGCGAGAAATCACCCCCCGGGGGGATGGCCACGCAGCAATCCCTTCTCCTCCATTCTCCTCTCGGGATCTTGAGCACGCATGCACACGCGCCCGGCATGAGTTTAAGCCACTGGGTCTGGGACTTGAACCGTGCTCGGCTACATGGGAGTTCAGCGACACAGCCATTACACTAACTGCTGGTCCCTAGAGGGAGTCTTTATCAGCTGGCTAGAGACTACGGCCTGAGGCTCGGGGCTCAGAGTCAGAACTACAGCCCGAGCGAAGTTGGAGAAGTCATTTTATAGGGTCAGTGACCAGGGGTTTCTAAGCAAGCAGTTCCAGAAGCTGAATCAAGCAGGTTAATTATTTCTGAGGGGAGTGGGGTTTCCCTGCATCGCTAAACAAAAAAGTTTCGGGCTAGTTAGCAAAGACAGGAACAGGTACAAAATGTCGCCCCGGACACAGTTTTCTGTATGACTAACACAAGCTATTTTCTCATGAAAAAAGCAGACAGGTTTACACCAACAGACAGCCATGTTAAGATAAAAGACCGAAATAGACAAACAGTTGTTCGTGTACAAAATCTAATACGTGGCCTTCCACAAAACAAGGAAGGCACAGGAGCCCAGCAGGACTTCAGCTGGCGGTGCCGTGGGGTGCAGAGCAGTGGGGGGTCCACCAGATGCCAGATGGGGGATGGGGTTGGCAGTGACGGGAGGGCCCTCTCCTGGGAGAAGGGGGACAAGCAGACTACTAGATACAAAGGGGCACCCGCAGGGCTGGGGCAGGCCTGGAAGTCAGCGTGAATGCATATTATTAATGATCGTGTATCAATTCGATAGCATTATGATGAATTGTAAGTCTCATGAAAGTGAATAGTATAATTATATGATCGTCTTATAAATATTTTTTAAATTTTGGGACCAGCAGTTGGAGTAATGGTTATGTCACTGGACTCCCATGTAGTCGACCACGGTTCGAGTCCTAGACCCGGTGGCTTAAACTCATGCCGGGTGCGTGTGCGTGCGTGCCCAAGATCCCGAGAGGAGAATGGAGGAGAAGGGATTGCGGCGTGGCCATCCCCCCTGGGGAGTGAGTGCTCGCTTTCTGTCTCTTTGTCTCTCTGTCTTTCTGGCGAGCGCACGCGCCCTATAACAAAAAATCTCTCCAAAAAAATTTCTTTTTATTTGTTATTGTTTATTTTTAATTTTACCACAAAGAGACAGAGAGAGAGAAAGGGAAAGTGAGAAACCAAGCTGCCAGGTCCAGGACTCGAACTGCAGTCGACCATGGGGGAGTCCAGTGCCTTCACCACTATGCCACCTGCCATCTCTGATCAAGTTCTATATTAATGATATGTTCTTACTATATAACCATAATTCTGGTGGATCCAAGAGGTCAAAGAAAGAAGGAAAACATTTCAATGTTTTGAGGCACAACAATGGAGAATGATCTGCTGCTGATCATATGTGTAGTAACATCTTTGATTGAACCAATCAATAGTGTATTTGGGGGAACCAGCAGTTAGCGTAATGGCTATGTCGCTGGACTCCCACGTAGTCGACCGCGGTTCACGTCCCGGACCCGGTGGCTTAAAACTCACGCCGGGTGTGTGTGCGTGTGTGCCCAAGATCCCAAGAGGAGAATGGAGGAGAAGGGATTGCGGTGTGACCATCCCCCCTGGGGGGTGATTTCTCGCTTTCTGTCTCTCTGTCTCTCTCTGTCTGTCTGGCGAGCGCACGTGCCCTATAGTGAAAAATCTCTCCAAAAAAAAAAAAAAAATAGTGTATTCGGGGTGGGAAGATTTATTTGATCTGCTGTAATAATGCACAGTGAGCGAATGGGCAAATATCTATATAATTATGTATTATCAATGGCATAGTTATTATGTACTGCATCTCATTGAATTATGTATTTTTTTATATATATTGTAACACATATTCTATATATAAGCTTATTTATTTGTTTCTTCCATGAGAGAGACAGGGAGAGAGAGATGGCGCTGTGAACAGGGCCTTCAGGCAGCAATCCGCCCACCTTACCCAGCCCGGATCCCAGGCAGGAGCGTGTCCGCATGCACAGGCAGGTCTTGGGACACGAACCCAGGACCTTCCCATGAGGGCCAGCATCGCGGAGTGTTGTGTCGCTGCTGTGCCATCAGCCGGCCCGTGTTAATTGCGTATTTACTTATGAATAGAATAACAATTGTGCAACCGTTGTTTTTTTTCTTAAGTTTATTTATTTATTTATTTGCTATAGGGCGCGTGCGCTCGCTAGAAAGACAGAGAGAGACACAGAGACAGAAAGTGAGAAATCACCCCCCAGGGGGGATGGCCACGCTGCAATCCCTTCTCCCCCATTCTCCTCTCAGGATCTTGGGCACGCACACGCACCCGGCGTGAGTTTAAGCCACTGGGTCCGGGACTCGAACTGCGGTCGACTACATGGGAGCTCAGTAACATAGCCATTACGCTAACTGCTGGTCCCTAACCATTGTTTTTTAGGCCCTCGACGACCCCTGGTGAAAATGACCCCACATCATGCCCAGGTCTCCATGTCAAAGAAGTGCTCTCTCTGGTCTCAGGAAGCTGAGCTGCTGGGAGGGGGTGGTGGACCCCAGAGCTGGGGCAGCAGAAGTGACAGGGCTCCAGAACGATGGGGAGGGACCAGCAGTTGGCATAATGGCTACGTCACTGAACTCCCACGTAGTCGACCGCGGTTCGAGTCCTGGACCCGGTGGCTTAAACTCACGCCGGGTGCCTGTGCGTGCCCAAGATCCCGAGAGGAGAATGGAGGAGAAGGAATTGCACGTGGCCACCCTCCCTGGGGGGTGATTTCTCACTTTCTGTCTCTCTGTCTCTCTGGCGAGTGCACACACCCTGTAGAAAATAATCTCTCCAAAACAACAACAAAAAACCCAAAAAATGATGGGGACACGTCGAAGGACACAGGGGCGGGTCTGCAGGTGTCAACATGAGCAAGGACGGTCACAGAGTACAACAGCCAGTGAAAGAGACCCACAGCCCATCTGGGGACCAGGTACCGAGCAGGCCAGGAGGTGGAGCGGCAGCTAGTCCATGGAGCGGAGGGAGGCCTGGCAAGCCCTCCCCAGTGCACTGTGGTCCTGACCCGCCTGGCAACGAGCCACAGCAGGAGCCAGGCTGGGCAGCAGGGGGCTGGCGCAGAGATGTTCACTCAGCCTCAGGGATTCTTCCTGCTCCCTCATTCACAGTACAGGCAGGGGGGACCCCGGCAGAGGCACCCGAGCCCAGGGGCAGCCCAGAGGGACTCCATGTCACACTGCAGGTGTGATAGAAGACATGGTCTGGCATGCCCGGAGCAGGAACATGCCATAGGACACGTGTCCTGTGCACACAGACACGAGCGTCAGGGGCCACTCCGGTCACGTGACGGTGGAACGCAGAACATGCTTGCAGACTGGGGAAAGCAGGAAGAACATCACCGAGGGACCAGCAGTTAGCGTAATGGCTATGTCGCTGGACTCCCACGTAGTCGACAGCGGCTTAAACTCACGCCAGGTGCATGTGCGTGCGTGCCCAAGATCCCGAGAGGAGAAAGGAGGAGAAGGAATTGCAGCGTGGCCATCCCCCCGGGGGGCGATTTCTCACTTTCTGTCTCTCTGTCTCTCTCTGTCTGTCTGGCGAGCGCATGTGCCTTATAGCAAAAAGCTCTCCAAAAAAAAAAAAAAAAAAGAACGTCGCTGAGATTTTTTGATTTATTTATGGTGGAGAGTGTGAGCACAGGAGAGAGAGAAAGCAGGAGAGAGAATAGCACCTTTGCCAGGGTCTCATCATGCCACCGTACCCTCCCCTGCCCTCCACCCGCAGGGTCTCGGGGCCTGCCGCGTTCTGACTGACCTGGGGATCCAAACCCGCGGCTGGCCCGCGGCCTCCAACACCGTGTTGTCCGGATACAACCATGCTCATATCTGATAACAGCGCTGGGTCCATGTTGAATTTCCTGATTTCATCCGTGAGCGGAGCAGCCTGGTGTTTAGGAGAACTGTGCTGTTTTGGGGAGAAGGGTGACAACACTGCCGAGCGTTCCAGGAATAGCAGTCACCGCAGCTGTCGGAGAAGCAGCACCGCGTGAGCCGAGAGGAGGGACGCAGGCTTTGGAAAAGGAATCGAGGGGAGGGGTTGAAGGCGTTCATTGCACCTTCACTTTCTATCTGTTCTGGAGACCCCAGAGAGCTTCCGAGTGGGTCCAGGACCAGCTGGAGTCTCTTTTCTTTTTTGGAGAGGTTTTTGCTATAGGGTGCGTGCGCTCACCAGAAAGACAGAGAGAGACAGAGAGACAGAAAGCAAGAAATCACCCCCCAGGGGGGATGGCCACGCCACAATCCCTTCTCCTCCATCTTCCTCTCGGGATCTTGGGCACGCATGCACACACGCCCGGCGTGAGTTTAAGCCACTGGGTCCGGGACTCGAACCGCGGTTGACTACGTGGGAGTCCAGCAACATAGCCATTACGCTAACTGCTGGTCCCGCAGCTGGAGTTTCTGGCCACTGAGAGGTGCAATGTGGCCCTGTGGGAGCAGGGGGGACCCTGTGGCCTGAGCTGAGCGTCTCCGTCTGCCTCACGACTCGTGGTCGTCCACACCAGGCGCCCGGCCCTCCGCACACAGGCATGGCCAGGAAAGGGGCCCAGGGACCCAGCTCACGGAGGGTTGGGGTGCAGTCGGCAGAGAGTGCCCGAGCTCAACGCCAGGCTGCTCCTCCAGCGCCCACCACGCGGGCACGCCTCTTCCCTGCAACACACACGGAGGTCGGCACCCCGGCCCAGGAAGGCGCTGTGCCCTCCCGATCCTTTATCAAGACTGGCGTGGCTGGGCTTCCCGGGCTTCCCGTGCACACCGGGCAGGCTGTACTTCTTGCCGGGAGACCAGCTAAGCAGGGACAGCCCTGGTGTCAGTGTCAGGGCAAGGGGCTGCTCCTCTCAGCCACGCCCCCGCTGCGTCTCACAACCACCTCCTGCACCCAGCCAAGCTGCGGGTGAGGGGCACACTGGAGGTTTAGCAGGGTCTCATCTGGCAGTGGGGTCTGTCCCCTCTGCCGGACACCTGAGGCCTATTCTTTCTTTTTTTTTTTTTAAATAATTATTTTATTTAACTTTATTTATTTATTTACTTTAATTGACCAGAGAGGGAGAGAGAGAGAGAGAGAAAGTGAGAAAGCAAGCTGCCAGGTCCAGGACTCGTGTGGTTAGCCATGTGGGAGTCCAGCACCTTTAACCACCGTACCACCTGCCGGCCCCAGAAAGCGAGAAATCACCCCCCAGGGGGGATGGCCACACCGTAATCCCTTCTCCTCCGTTCTCCTCTTGGGATCTTGGGCATGCACGCACACGCGCCCGGCGTGAGTTTTTTTTCTTTTGGAGAGGTTTTTGCTATAGGGCGTGTGCGCTCGCCAGACAGACAGAGAGAGACATAGAGACAGAAAGCAGAAAATCACCCCCCAGGGGGGATGGTCATGCCGCAATCCCTTCTCCTCCATTCTCCTCTCGGGATCTTGGGCACGCACACACACACGACCGGCGTGAGTTTTAAGCCACCGGGTCTGGGACGCGAACCGTGGTCGACTACGTGGGAGTCCAGTGACATAGCCATTACGCTAACTGCTGGTCCCAGGTCTGTTCTGTCCTCGGGTCCTGCCTCAGTGGTCCCCACGTCCCTGGGGCGCCGTGGAATGGACGTCAGCCGCAGCCCATGGCTATGCATCAGTGCCTCCTCCCAGAAGCCAGCTCCCAGAGCCCAGCACCCTGACCCGGGAGCAGAGGCAGTGACAGAGTCCAGATGGCCCAGAGGCAGGAGCCGAGGTGTCGGCCGCTCCTGGGCAACCGCGGTTAGAGACGGGGAGCGCCTGTGCGGAGGGGCCAGAGGGACGCGGTGGGGCCATGGCCAAGGGCATCGGCCTGGGAGCTGGGCCCTGGGGCAGGGATGGTCTTCAAGTGTTTAGCCTCACTGAGAAGCAAAGGAACACACCCTGAAAACACACCAGGACGTTGATGCACCCCAGTGACCTCTGAACAGCTGGCGAGCCTTACTGTGGAGCCAGAGGAGGGGAAGCCATGCCAGGTGGTGCCTGGGGGAGGGGCTCCCGGTGCAGCGTGAGTCTAGGGGAGAGGGGGGCGGTGCTGTGCACAGGGGCATGGGGGCACCGGAGCACACAGGCCAGAGCTGGGGCCGAGGTGAGAGGCTCCCGTGTTAACTTTAGAGACAAGGGGGGTTTTGGGAGGGCATGGAGCAATCACCCCAGGACTTTTGGGACAGGAATGTGGCAGCAGCAGGTGCAGCGTCCTTCACCCAGGCCAGCCAGGGTCACAAGGGCCAGTTAAAGAGGCGAGATCAAGAGGCCAACGAGTCTGGAAGGCAGGAAGGAAGGCAGGCAGGCACGGGCAGTGAGCCCCGTGTGAGGACACAGCCGTGAAGCAACAGCAGCCGCCAGCTCCATCCACGCCGTCCTGCTGAGGTTTGCACACACCCTGTTGCAACCACACATCAAACCGCCGTGGGCAGGCTCCTGGGCTGCACTGCAGCTGCGACACCCCACCTCTGACTCACGCCACTCCTGCGACCCCTGGCTGAGGGGCCCGTGCACACCCCGTCCACCCGGCTCCGCGGGTGTGGACGAGGCATGGCTACCCTTCCAGACAGCCCTGACGAGGCTGGTTGCTGTGTGTGTGCAGCCTGCCAGAGCGAGAAGTGCCTCCCAGCCTCCCCGGCAGGTTCGCGCTGGCTGGGGGCCAGCCCTGCCTGCCCTGCCCGCCGTGCCGTGGGGAACCCTGCAGACCTGTGCTGCAATCCCGCTCTTTGGCAATAATGCCCGCGAGAGCCAGGTCTGACAGGCTCCTCTGTCAGGATGTGCTTGTCACAGGCGAAGGGAGAGCAGAGGCTGGCTGAGCCCCTTAAGTCCCTGTGCAAGGCCTGGAGCCCCAGGAGCCCTTTACACAGGGCGCTGTGAGGCCCCCGGGACAGGGGAAGGTGCTCCCCCTGAGTCAGTCCTGGGAGAGCAGTTTGAGGAAGGGCAGGCAGCTTTGCAGGGACATGGGAGTCACAGACAGAGCTGGGGGTGGCAGGGGAGTGGGGCAGGAGGGAGGAGGGAGCTCTGAGCTCTGAGCCCCACACACCCCCAGCCAGTTCCTCCACGTGTGGCTTAAAAGCTTAAAGGCTTCAAAAATACCACGTCTGGGTTCAGCTCTTGAGCTCCGTGTGGAGCGCTCTGAGGGTGGCCCGGGGCTTGGTAATTTTTCTCTTTTGAATGCAGAGGTTGGTTTATTGCTGGACAGACTCTCGGTTCAGCGCATACCCCCTCACAGTCTGCAAGATTCAGATTCGTTCTGCCTGGGGTCCAAATGACAGTGTCCCGCCTGCTGGGAACTTCCATTCTTATAAATTACATTTTTTATTTTCAGATCACTGGCGATGCACTTGTCGTTGCAAGAAATAACTAAAGGTTCCCTCCTGCCCTTTACCCAGTTCCTCCTGATGGTAGCTTCTTGCAAAACTGTAGCGTAACCGCTCCGCCTGGGCGCTGATGTTGCAACAGCCGACAGGACGTTCCAGCACCACGAGGCTCTTTCCAGTGGCTTCCTCTCCTTTTATTTTATATTTTATTTTATTTTATTTTATTTTATTTTATTTTATTTTATTTTATTTTATTGCTAGAATCCACATACACTAGCTAGAGAGAGACCAAGAGAAAGAAAGAATCCCCTAACGAGGTGTGTCTTCCTTCCCCCCCCCCCCCCATGATGATTCGGGGGCATGCTTGCACGTGTGCCCACCATGTTTTTATAAGTCACCAGGCTGGGATTCGAGCCACCGTCAGCCACGTGGAATCCAGCTCTCAATGTGTAGCATTTAACCACTGCATCGTGGGGCTGCCCCTCCCACTGTCTTCTTGTTTTCTGTTTTTGTTCTAGCCAGAGGGCACATGCACTTGTCAAAGAGAGACAGAGAGACAGAGAAGGGAGAGATAGAAAACACCCTCCAAAGGGGTGTGGTCATGCTGCATTTCTTTTTCTTTCTTTTTTTTTTTTTTTAAAGAGATTTTTGTCAAATCCATTGATCAAAAAAAAAATTTTGCCTTAGGGCATGTGCACTCACCAGAGATAGAGACAGAGACACACGCCCCTAGGGAGTTGACCACCCCACAATTTCTTCTCCTTCATTCTCCTTCTGGGGTCTTGGACACGCACACACATACGCCCAGCGTGAATTTCAAGCCACCAGGTCCAGGACTCAAACTGCGGTCAGCCAAGGGAGTCCAGAGGTGTAACTACCACACCATCTGCTGGCCCCTGTTCCTCCATTTTTTCATCTTGTAGGGATTTGGGGCATACACTTTTATTTTTTTTTTAAAGAAGTTTTTGCCTTAGGTCACATGTGCTTGCTTGAGAGAGAGACAGAGACAGTGAGAGGGAAAGTGAGAAATCACCCCCAGGTGGGATGGCTATCCTCAATCCTTTCTCCTCCATTCTCCTCCTGGGATCCTGGGCACACACATGTGCCCAGCATGATTTTCAAGCCACCGGGTCTGGGATTAGAACTATGGTTGACCATGTGGAAGTCAAGCAATGCAACCAGTATGCCACCTACTGGCCCCTCTGCGTGTTTTTCAAGTTGCCGGATCCAGGACTCAAATGGTGCGTTTGGTCGTGGGGGAGCTTCCCTCCCTAACTACCAGGCCATGGGCCCAGGTGCCCTCTTAGCCACACCCACTTCTCCCCTACTCATAGTCCCTTCAACACCTCTGCCACAGCCAATCTGTTCCCAGTTCTGTTCTTCTGTCGCTTCAACAATGTCATACAAGCTGAAATGGAATCGTATAATATAGTCTTTGGGGACTGGCTTTTTCATTTGTTTGTGTTTCGTTTGTTGTTGTTTTTCTATAGGGCCTGTGCACTCTCTGGAGAGAGACAGAGAGAGGGAGAGAGAAGTCACCCCGGGAGATGGCCACCTTGCAATCCCTTCTCCTCTATTCTATTCTCACGCTTTTGGGCACACATGCACACGTGTCTGGAGTGTTTTCCAAGCTGCTAGGTCTAGGACTTGAACTGCAGGTTGGGTCATTGTGGGATCCACCATCTTAACCCTCATGCCACCTGGCTGGCCTGGGACTGGCTTGTTTTTGTTTTGTTTTAGACTTTTGCCATAGGATGTGTGTGCTTGCCAGAGAGAGAGAGAAATCACCCAGGGGTGATTTCATTTTTTCTTTTTTTAAAAAATTTATTTTATTTAACTTTATTTATTTAGTAATTTATTTTATTTTAATTTGACCAGAGAGGGACAGAGCAAGAGAGAGAGAGAGAAAGTGAGAAAGCAAGACTCCAGGTCCAGGACTCGAACCATGGTAGGCCATGTGGGAGTCCAGTGCCCCTAACCACCACGCCACCTGCTGGCCCCCCATTCATTTTTAATTTATTTTAATTTATTTATGTATTTATTTTAGAGGTTTTTGCTACAGGGCACGTACACTCACCAGACAGACAGAGAGAGACAGAGAGACAGAAAGCGAGAAATCACCCCCCAGAGGGGATGGCTATGCTGCAATCCCTTCTCCTCCGTTCTCCTCTCGGGATCTTGGGCACGCACGCACACGCGCCCGGCGTGAGTTTTAAGCCACCGGGTCCGGGACACGAACCGTGGTCAACTACGTGGGAGTCCAGCGACATAGCCATTACGCTAACTGCTGGTCCCTCATTTTTTATTTTCATTCATTCATTTTTTTCTTCTAACAGCATTGTATCTTGTTTTTTTTTTTTAAGTTTTAAGAAAGCATTGTTTTTATTTAAAAAAATGATGTGAAAGCATTGGAATGAGTACTCAGATAAAACATTTAAAAATGATCCTTGTATTTTAGACTGTTTACTGGCCCAGTTCTAGTTCTGTCCTGGGAAAGGCTTCCAGAAACTGTCCTGGGGTAGGGGGGGGTTGGCCTCATGGGAAGGGATTTTTACTGCACTGAAAGGAACCCCACTGAAACCGCGATCGGGAACGCTCAGCCCCCAACTCCCGAGAAAGCATCATTGTCATTTCTGTGTTATTACGTACTACGGTTGCTGAAATTCCTTCTCCATCTTCACTCGCAGCTCTCTCTGGGCCTGGGATTTCTCTCTAGTTTTCAGTTCCTTTGTGTGTGTGTGTGTGTGTGTGTGTGTTATTATTATTATTTTTTTAAATTTGACGAAAGAAAGGAAAAGTGAGAGAGCAAGCCACCAGGTCCGAGACTCAAACCGTGGTCGGCCACGTGGGAGTTCAGCACCTTAACCACCACGCCACCTGCCGGCCCTGCTTTGAGTTCTTGACGTCCCTGTGGCATGGCTTCTGCCAGGAATGAAAACCAGTCCTTCCAGTGGTTCTCCACCGCGTCCAGTTCATCCTGGGGCTGTCTCTTTTGCTCATCTTGCTTTGCCTTGGCAGTTTTTTAGGGCTCGTAGCCGTGGCTTCTGAATTTGTAAGCGTTCTTCAAATAGTTTCTTTTTCTTTTTTTTTTTTTTAAGAATTATTTTATTTAACTTTATTTATTATTATATCATTATTATTTTTTCAGTTTGATCAGAGAGAAAGAGAGAGAGAGGAAGTGAGAAAGCAAGCCACCAGGTCCGAGACTTGAACCGCCGTCAGCCATGTGGGAGTCTAGCACCTTTAACCACCATGCCACTTGCCAGCCCCCAAATAGTTTCTTAAATATCATTTCTTCCTGGGTCCTCACGCTCAACATTTTTGCACACAGCTGAGCTCTAGAATCCTCCTGATATTTCCGGGCATGGATAATTTGCTAATGATTTTCTTTTATCTTATTTTTTAAAATTAATTAATTTTTTGAGAGGTTTTTGCTACAGCGCATGTGCACTCACCAGAGAGACAGAGAGAGACAGAGACAGAAAGCGAGAAATCACCCCCCAGGGGGATGGTCACGCCGCAATCCCTTCTTCTCCATTCTCCTCTCAGGATCTTGGGCACGCATGCACACACGCCCGGCGTGAGTTTTAAGCCACCAGGTCCAGGATGCGAACTGCGGTCGACTACATGGGAGTCCAGCGACATAGCCATTACGCTAACTGCTGTTCCCTGGTCCCTATTTAAAAAATAATAATAAATAAATAAAAATAAAAATTATTCGTTTGGTTGTTTTTTTATTTTTTCATTTATTTTAATTTGATCAGTGAGACACACACACACACACACACACACACAGAGGGAAATGAGAGAGCAAGCCACCAGGTCCAGGATTCGAACCCTGGTCGGCTAAGTGGGAGTGTCCTCAACCACCGCACCATCTGCTGGCCCTAGATTATCTTTTATCTTTGATTGCAGCAACCTCTGTCGACGAACGCGGTCCTGAAGTCTTGTAGTCTCTTATCGTGCTCATAGTCTTTATTTTATCCTGGAGTTGTTCTTTGACTTTTTTTTTTTTTCTGCTTGCATCTCTGTGGGGCTGCTCACCCCGAGCCGGTGTTTCTGCAGTGTGCTTCGTGTCAGGCCAGAAACGTACAGAAAGGGAAACTTCTCCGACCTCAGGGGCTGGAGACAGTGTGCATGTACTTTCATGGGAACGGCTTTATTCGGCTTTCAGAAGCCCCCTCTTGGACGGTGAGCTATGAGTTTTCTAGAGTAAACCTTCCAGGGGTGAGTTCATTTTGGATTTTTTTCCTGAGCAACTTCTTTGTATCTTTTTTCTGTGCTCTGCTCCTCACCATGTATCCTAGAGGCACAATATGCTTTCAAACTTAATTTCTCTCTTTCTTTCTTTGGAGAAGTTTTTGCTATATGGCTCATGCGCTCGCCAGAAAGAGAGACAGAAAGTGAGAAATCACCCCCCAGGGGTGATGGCCACGCCGCAATCCCTCCTCCTCCATTCTCCTCTTGGGATCTTGGGCATGCACGCACACGTGTCTGGCGTGAGTTTTAAGCCACTGGGTCCAGGACTCGAACCGCATTCAACTACATGGGTCCAGCGACATAGCTGTTACGTCATCTGCTGGTCCCTGTTTCTGTTTGTTAAGTGGAGATGGAGAGAGTGAACAGGATCTGCAGAGTAGCTTTCTACGCATGGGAAGTCCTGGTTGTATCTTCTTTGGCCCATATGCCAGGACACTGTCCCTGTGCCGAGACAGTCCCCTCGTTCCCACTGTCCACCTCTTCATTTCCAGTATCTTCTTCTTCTTCTTCTTCTTCTTTTTTTTTTTTTTTTGGAGAGGTTTTTGCTATAGGGTGCGTACGCTCGCCAGAAAGACAGAGAGAGACAGAGAGACAGAAAGCGAGAAAGCAGCCCCCGGGGGGATGGTCACGCCGCAATTCCCTCTCCTTCATCCTTCATTCCCTCTCGGGATCTTGGGCACACATGCTCACTCGCCTGGCATGAGTGTAAGTCACCGGGTCTGGGACTTGAACCGTGGTCGACTACATTTGAGTTCAGTAACAGCCATCACGCTAACTGCTGGTCCCTGGATTCTTATTATTTTAAAAAAATAATAATTTATTTATTTAAATCCATTGATTACTGTTATTATTATTATTTTTATTTTGACCAGAGAGAGGAAGGGAAGGCGAGAAAGCAAGCCACCAGATCTGGGACTTGAACTATGGTCGGCCATGTGGGAATCCAGCGCCTTTAACCGCCAAGCCACCTGCCAGCCCTGATGGAATTCTTTTCTTTTTGAGAGGTTTTCGCTATAGGGCGCGTGTGCTCGCCAGACAGACAGAGAGACAGAAAGCGAGAAATCACCCCCCAGAGGGGATGGTCATGCCGCAATCCCTTCTCCTCCATTCTCTTCTCGGGATCTTGGGCATGCACGCACACGCGCCCGGCGTGAGTTTTAAGCTACGGGATCCAGGACGCGAGCCGCGGTCAACTACGTGGGAGTCCAGCAACATAGCCATTATGCTAACTACTGATCCCCCCGATGGAATTCTTTAAAACACTGTACAGCTTCCCTTTTATCATAAGATGTGACACTGATGTGTTCTATAAGATAGTCCAGCAAACCACCAAATATTTCTAGGAGATTCTTCATAAATTTTTTGTCTCCTTTGTCTGTATTTTCTCCTGTTAGGTGAGACAGGCTAACCTCAGGTAACCCCAGGCCAGAGAATCCATCACTGCGTGGATGGTGTGGGCTGCATCCTTGACTCGGGAATAGCTATGAGGTCTGGTATCTTTCCTCCCCAAAAGGATTGATACAGAGCAATAAAAACATTAGCATCACAATCTTCAAGGTCAAGTATTCTCGGGTGTATGTGACATTCTAAAGGAAGTTATTGGCGATGGCTAGCCTCTTTGTACTCCAGGCCAAGATTTATCAGCCTCTGAACTGGCCGTGTCCTGGAGCTAGGTCACTACCAAACCCCGAGTGGACACACGGCAGTCCAGGGGTCCTGAAGGATCGTACCATGCAGACCATACAGTTATCATTGTTCAAATTCTTCTGCTTTGTCAGATTTATACCTAAGTATTTCTTTTTTTTTTTTTTTTAGAAAGATTTTTGCTATAGGGTATGTGTACTTACCAGAGAGACAGAAGCAAGAAATCACCCCCAAGGGAGGATGGCCACATCATAGTCCCTTCTCCTTCAAATTCTCCTCTTGGGCTCTTGGGCACACATGCACACGCGCCTGGCATGAGTTTTAAGCTGCCGGGTCCGGGACTCAAACCATGGTCAACTACGTGGGAGTCCAGCAGCATAGCCATCATGCTGTCTGCTGGTCCCAAGTATTTCATTTATTTATTTATTTATTTTATTTTTCTTTTTTTTCTTTTTTTTTTTTGGAGAGATTTTTGCTATAGGGCGCGTGCGCTCGCCAGACAGAGAGAGACATAGAGACAGAAAGCGAGAAATCACCCCCCAGGGGGGATGGTCACGCCGCAATCCCTTCTCCTCCATTCTCCTCTCAGGATCTTGGGCATGCACGCACACGCGCCCGGCGTGAGTTTTAAGCCACCGGGTCTGGGACGCGAACCGCGGTCGACTACGTGGGAGTCCAGCGACATAGCCATTACGCTAACTGCTGGTTCCCTTATTGAGTAATTTTTTATGGTATTGTATTTGTAACTTCCAGGTATCTGCGGCTATACAGAGAAATATAATTGACGGTCTATCATTATCCCATATCCTGCAATCTTGTTTTTTTTAAATTTTTTATTTATTCATTCATTTATTTTTTAATTTGACCAGAGAGAGACAGAGGATGAGAGTGAGAGAGAGAGGAAGTGAGAAAGCAAGCCACCAGATTCAGGACTCGAACCCCGGTTCGCCATGTGGGAGTGTCCAGTGCCTTAACCACCACGCCACCCGCTGGTCCCAGCAATCTTGTTAAACTCACTTTT
This sequence comes from Tupaia tana, assembly GCA_026018925.1. Lineage (NCBI taxonomy): Eukaryota > Metazoa > Chordata > Mammalia > Scandentia > Tupaiidae > Tupaia > Tupaia tana. Next base: position 29,098,380 of record JAKSZU010000026.1, on the reverse strand, counting down.
TAGTTCTAGGATGGCTTTGAGGTTGATTCCTGGGGGTTTTCTACATAGAAAATCATGTCCTCTGCAAACAGGGGCAGTTTATGTCTCACTTTTCCTATCTGTATGGCTTTCATTTTCTTTTCTTGCTTTATTGCACTGGCTAGAGTTTTCAGCACTATGTTGAATCAGAGTGATGAGGAAGTAAGTAGATGCATGATAAGTAATATTTGGTAGATATTCTTCATCAAGTCTACAAAATTTTCTCTGTATTTCTCTTTTTAGAATTTTTACTGTGAATGAGTGTTGAATTTTGTCAAATAATTTCTTCAACATCTATTGATATCATTATATAATTTTCCTTCTTTAACCTGTTAATATGGGGACTTATACTGACTACTTTTTTTTTTTTTTTTTTTTTTTTTTTTTTTTTTTAGATTTTTGTTATAGGGTACGTGTGCTTACTAGAGAGACAGAGAGACAGAAAGTGAGAAATCACACCCTGGGGGGGTGGCCATGCCTCAATCCCTTTTCCTCCATTCTCCTCTCGGGATCTTGGGTACAGATGCACGTGTGCCCTGCGTGAGTTTTAAGTAGCCGGGTCTGGGACTTGAACTGCCATTGACTATGTGGGGGGTCCAACAATGTAACCATTGTGCCATCTGCTGGTCCTGTACTGATTTGCTTTTTGAACATTTAACTAGCTTTGCATCCCAGAAATAAAGCACACTTGGTTATGTCATAGAATTATTTTTATGTATTGTCAAATTATATTTGCTAATCTTCTGTTAAAGAGGTTTGTGCCAGGCCAGCTGGTTTCATGGTGGTTAAGGCAGTTGGATCCCACATGGCCAACTCTGGTTCGAAGGCTGGACCCAGCAGCTTGAAAAACACTCTGGGCTCATGTGCGTGTGGCCAAGATCCCGAGCGAAGAGGTTGTGGTGTGGCCATCCTCGTCTAGGGTACTTCTCTTTCTCAACGAGCACTCATGCCCCAAGCAAAAAAAATTTTTTTTGGAGAGGTTTTTGCTATAGGGCGCATGCGCTCGCCAGAAAGACAGAGAGAGACAGAGAGACAGAAAGCAAGAAATCACCCCCCGGGGGGATGACCATGCCACAAGCCCTTCTCCTCCATTCTCCTCTCGGGATCTTGGGCATGCACGCACACGCGCCCGGGGGGAGTTTAAGCTACCGGGTTCAGGACACGAACCACAGTTGACTACATGGGAATCCAGCAACATAGCCATTACGCTAACTGCTGATCCCACCCCAAGCAAATTTTTTTTCTTAAAAGTTTCTGTGTCTATATTCATGAGGGATATTAGTCTGCGATCTTCTTTTCCTATACCGTCCCTGTCGGGTTCTGATATCAGTAAGTGTAATTCTAACTGCATATAATACATTGGGAAGTGTGCTCTCTTCAATTTTCTGGAAGAGAGGGCGTGAATTCTTCTTTAAATATTTAACAAAAATCTCTGTTTCACAGGAGTCTGGAGATTTATTTTTGAGGGTTTTAAAATTATAATTTCAACTTCCCTCCTAATACTATCCAAGTTAACTTTTTCATATTGGGTAACTAATTGTGTGTTCTTGAAGAAATTGTATCATCTTGGGCCGGCAGGTGGCGTGGTGGTTAAAGGTGCTGGACTCCCACATGGCCGACCACAGTTCAAGTCCTGGACCTGGTGGCTTGCTTTCTGACTCCCCCTTCCCCCCGTCTGATTAAACTGGAAAATAATAATAACGATCATAATAAATAAAGTTGAATAAAATAATTCTTTTAAAAAAGAAATCGTATCATTTAATCTACGTTGTTTTTATGTGTGGAGTAGGATCATAACGACATTCTGTTTCATTGTTGATATTGCTAATTTGTGTTTTCTTTTTCCTTTTGTTGTTGTCAGTGCTCCTGGAGCTTTGTCGGTTTTATTGACCTTTTTAAAGGACTGTCTCTTTCGTGCATTGATTTTCCCTCTCATTTTTGCTGTCCATTCATTTTTTAGTTTTTTGCTTTTATCTTTATTATTTTCTTCCTCTGCTTGCATTGGGCTTATCTTGTTCTTCTTTTCCCAGCGTCTTGAGGTTTGAGCTTAAATAATTGATTTGAAATGTTTCCTCCTTTCCAATGTATGCATTTAATGCTATCAAGTTCTCCTCTCAGGACTTCTTTTTTTTTTTAAGAATTATTTTATTTAACTTCATTTATTCATACTTTTTAAATTTTATTTTGACCAGATTGGGGGGGGGGGAGAGAGAGAGAGAGAGAGAGAGAGAGCAAGAAAGTGAGAAAGCAAACCGACAGGTTCAGGACTCGAACCATCGTCGCCCGTGTGGGAATCCAGTGCCTTAACCACCACGCCATCTGCTGGCCCCAGGACTTCTTTTTTTGTGGTCCCCAAGTTTTGACATGCTGTGTTTCATTTTCAGTTCAATGTGTCTTTTAATAATTTCTCTTAGGGGACCAGCAGTTAGCGTAATGGCTATGTCGCAGGACTCCCATGTAGCCGATCGCGGTTCGAGTCCCAGACCCGGTGGCTTAAACTCACGCTGGGCGCGTGTGCATGCGTGCCCAAGATCCCAAGAGGAGAATGGAGGAGAAGGGATTGCGGCATGGTCATCCCCCCGGGGGGTGATTTCTCGCTTTCTATCTCTCTGTCTCTCTCTGTCTTTCTGGCGAGCGCATGCGCCCTATAGCAAAAGAAAAAGAAAAAGAAAAAACCTCTCCAAAAAAAAAAAAAAAAAAAAAAAAGGTTAAAATAAAAAAAAGAAAAAGGAAAAAAATTATTTTAGGACTTCCTTTAAAATTCTTATTAATTAAAAAAAAATTGCTCTATGGCACATGTGCTTTCCAGAAAAAGACACAGAGAGAGAGAGAGAAAGTGAGAACTCAGTCCCTGGGGGGAGGGCTGGCCATGCCACAGTCCCTTTTCCTCTTAGGATTTTGGGCAGGTGTTTTTCGAGCCACTGGGTCTGGGACTCAAACTACAGAGTTGGTCACGTGGGATTCAGTGCCTTTACAACCATGCCACCTACTACCTCTCACCCCCAGGACGTCTTTTACCCATGGATTAATTGTAGATGTGTTGTTTAATTTCTAAGTTTCTTAAAAATGTTTAATTTTAATGGATTTTTCTATGATCTTTCTATCCATTTTTGGTTGGAATTCATCGTGTTTGGAGGACCCACACTGTGTGATTCTAATTTTTAGAACATCGTTAGGCACAGGATATGAGCTATATGGGTTGTATGCTTCATGGCACTGGGAAAGAATGTACATTCTGCAGTCGTTGGGGGGACACGATCAATCACTGTCAATCAGATCTTCTTGGTTGATGATGTCATTGTGTTCTACATCCTTGCTGGTTTTCTGCCCAGGTGTTTTATCAATTAATGAGAGAGGAGAGTGTTGAAGTCTACAAATACAATTGCGAATTTGTCTATTTTTCCTTTCAATTCTGTTATTTTTTGTTTTATATATTTTTACAGCTCTATTGTTTGTGCCATACATATTTGGTATTGCTGTGTATTCTTGGTAGGTCAATTATTATGATATAATGTCAGTGTTTGTCTCTGGCAATTTCCTTTGCCCTGCAGTCTACTTTTATAATGCTAATCTAACTACGTCTGCTTTCCCTTGATTAGTGTTCATGTGAAACATCTTTCTTTCTCTCTTTCTTTCTCTCTTTCTTTCTTCTTTCTTTCTTCTTTCTTTCTTTCTTTCTTTCTTTCTTTCTTTCTTTCTTTCTTTCTCTTTCTTTCTTTCTTTTTCTTTTTTGGAGAGGTTTTTCACTCTAGGGCGCGTGCATTCGCCAGATAGACAGAGAGAGACAGAGAGACAGAAAGCGAGAAATCACCCCCCAGGGGGGATGGTCACACCACAATCCCTTCTTCTCCATTCTCCTCTCGGGATCTTGGGCACGCACGTACACGCGCCTGGTGTGAGTTTTAAGCCACCAGGTCCGGGATGCGAATCGCGGTCGACTACGTGGGAGTCCAGAGACATAGCCATTACGCTAACTGCTGGTTCCCCATGTGAAACATCTTGAAGTGAATTTCTTACAGATAGAATAGAGCTAAGTATTATTTTAAAATCCATCCTGCCAATCTCTGTCTTTTATTTAGTGAATTTAGAACACTTACATTTAATGTTATTATTAACACATTAGGGTGTGAGTCTGCTATTTAATTCTGTTTTGTTTTCTGTGTGTTTCATTTTGTTTCTGCCTTCCTGTGAGTTAAACATGTTTTGTAATTCAGTTTTGACTTATCAGGATTTTCAAGTGTAGCTCCTTAAATAGTTGTTTTAGTGAACATTTACAGTACGTATTTCTTTCTTCTTCTCCTTCTTATTGTTTGCTTTTGTCATAGTGCATGTACATTCACTGAAGACAGAAAGTGACAGAGAAAAAGTGAGAAATCACTCCCTCAGTTGGATGGCCAAGTCACACTCTCTTCTCCATTCTCCTTTCAGGATTTTGGGCGCACACACACACACACACACACACACACAAGCCTGGCATGATTTTCAAGCCACCAGGTCTGGAACTTGAACCATGGTCAACCACGTGGAAATCCAGAGCCCTAACCACTACGCCACTTGTTGGCCCCAACAACGTACATAATTTATCAGTCTACCAGTATTGTCATTTTACTAGTTTGAGTGAAATTTTAAAACTTTATCTCTCTTTATATGTGTCTATCTTCCCACAATTATAATGTTATTAAATCTTCCCTCTACATCTATTTAGAACTACATCAGGCAGTGCTAAAAAGTTTACTTCAGGACCAAGAGTTAGCGTAATGGCTATGTCGCTGGACTCCCACGTAGTCGACCGCGGTTCACGTCCCGGACCCGGTGGCTTAAACTCACACTGGGCGCGTGTGCGTGCGTGCCCAAGATCCCGAGAGGAGAGGGATTGTGGCATGGCCATCCCCCCTGGGGGGTGATTTCTCACTTTCTGTCTCTCTGTCTCTCTCTGTCTTTCTGACTAGTGCACGTGCCCTATACAAAAAAAAAGAGGAAATCTTATACATTTTTAAAAAACAGTTTCCCCTGGGGCTGGCCCCGCGGCCCAGGGTTTAAGGAAGCAGGATCTACATAGCCAACTGTAATCTGAGTCCCAGCCCTGGTGGTTTAAAGAAACACGCCAGGTGTGTGTGCACGTAGGCTCCAAATCCTGAAGGGACGGGGAAATGGAGCCGGTGTTGCGGTGTGGACCCCATGGCGGGGGTCCTGTCTCTCTGGTGAGCACATGTACCCTCTGGCAATTTAAAGAAAAAAGTTTATCCCTGGCGATTCGTGCAGCCAGTTCCGCAAGGCCACGTGACTGAGCGTGGGACTGTGCCTCGGCCTGCCCTGGCCGCCCCGCCCGCCATCATAGCCCCCCCCCCAGGCAACTGGGACAGTAGGGAACCACTTCTAAATCTGATGGCTGGGGTGGTAGGCTGGATGCCTGGGTTCCTCCTGCAGCCACGTCGCCCCCTGGTGGCAGAGCTGGTTAGAGCAGGGTTGGGGGCCTGGCCAAGGCTCCAGTGCCCCACCAACTGTGGGCCAAGCGTCCTCTGGAGTAGATCCTGGGGACAGAGGTGGGAACACAGCAGCGTGGCGTGGAGGTGTGTGCACAGCCAGTGGGCTGACCTTCTAGGACCCTCTCGTGGGCTTAGTGACACACAGGGGACCGCCAGCCCGTCTTAGAAAGGAGTCCTGCAGGTGGTAAGATGCCAGGTGGCCCCCAGAACACAGGGAGTTAGACCTGAGAGCCCGGCCGGACTTCGGACAAGATGGGGTCCAGAGAGGGGCTGAGTCTTAGTTTTGGCTGCTGTAACAAAGTCCCATAAAACAGAGTACTTTTTTGTTTTGTTTTGTTTTTTTTTTTGAGAGGTTTTTGCTATAGGGCACGTGCGTTCGCCAGAAAGACAGAGAGAGACAGAGACAGGAAGCGAGAAATCACCCCCCAGGGGGGATGGCCACGCCGCAATCCCTTCTCCTCCATTCTCCTCTCGGGATCTTGGGCACGCACGCACACGTGCCTGGCGGTCGGCTACATGGGAGTTCAGCGACATAGCCATTACACTAACTGCTGGTCCCAAATCTTACACTACATTTTTTTTCTTTTTTTTTTTTTTTCGGAGAGGTTTTCGCTACAGGGCGCGTGCGTTCACCAGACAGAGACATAGAGACAGAAAGCAAGAAATCACCCCCCGGGGGAATGGCCACGCCGCAATCCCTTCTCCTCCATTCTCCTCTCGGGATCTTGGGCACGCATGCACACGCACCTGGCGTGAATTTAAGCCACCGGGTCCGGGTCTCGAACCGCGGTTGACTACATGGGAGTGCAGCAACATAGCCATTACGCTAACTGCTGGTCCCAAAACAGGCTACTTATGGCCCCGGAGGAGGCAGTCCCAGGGCGCTGGCACGGCTGGTTCTGGTGAAGGCCACTTCCATCTTCACCTTGTGCTCACGTGACAGAGCGTGTGTGGGGGGGTTCCTGGGGTCTGCTTGATGACATTTGTCCCATCCATGGGGACTATGCCCTCATGACCTAGTCACCTCTGCGAGGCCCCGCCGTCTTTTTTATTTTTTAGGAGATTTTTGCTACAGGGTGCGTGCACTCATCAGAGAAACAGAGAGAGACAGAGAGACAGAAATTGAGAAGTCCCTCCCCCAAGAGGGATGGTCACGCCGCAATCCCTTCTCCTCCATTCTCCTCTTGGGATCTTGGGCACGCACGCACCCACACCTAGTGTGAGTTTAAGCCACCGGGTCCAGGACTTGAACTGTGGTCGACTACGTGGGAGTCCAGTGACACAGCCATTACGCCATCTGCTGTTCCTGGCCCCAACTTCTAATAATATAGTATTTAAAAAAAATTATGGGGAACCAGCAGTTAGCGTAATGGCTATGTCGCTGGACTCCCACGTCGTCGACCATGGTTCACGTCCCGGACCCGGTGGCTTAAAACTCATGCCAGGCGCAGGTGCGTGCGTGCCCAAGATCCCGAGAGGAGAATGGAGGAGAAGGGATTGCGGTGTGACCATCCCCCCTGGGGGGTGATTTCTAGCTTTCTGTCTCTCTGTCTCTCTCTGTCTGTCTGTCTGGCGAGCGCACATGCCCTATAGCAAAAACTTCTCCTAAAAAAATAATTACGTCTTCTATGAGTGAGAGAGACAGAGAGACACAGAGAGAAGCAGAGACACAGCACCTAGCAAGATCCTGATGCTACAATCTCCTTCCCAGTCTCAGGCAGCCCGGATTGCAGGCCCATGAATGTCCAGTGTAGTAAGGGAGGTCACGAGACTTGAACCAGAAACCTTCCCATGTGGGCTGGCCTTGCAGAGGTCACGCTTTACTACTGTGCTACCATCTGGCCCTTTCGGAGGTAGAATTTCAACATAGGGTCTTTGGGGAGACACGGACATTTCATTCACAGCCGGCAGGGCTGACCCTCGGAGGCCGGTGTGGCTTAGCAACCCCCTGTCAGCAGGCAGCTGGGTGCTCTGCAAACACCTTCTGGGGGTCAGGTCCTCTCGCACCTGCCTCCCTCTGGCTGTTCACAGACCCCGTCCTCCCAGAGGCTGTTCCTTCCTGACACTGCCCAGGAACCTCCTCAGTTCTTTCCTTTCTTCCTGTTCTGGTGCTAGACGGTGCTTGTGCTTGCCGGAGAGAGACAGAGACAGAGAGAGAAGGGTGGAGGAGCAAGCTCCCCCCATGGAGCGTGGTCACGCTTCGATCCTCTCTCCTTCACCGCTGCCTCCTGTAGGGGTTGTGGGCACACATGCTCATGCATGGCTGTGTTCTCAAGCCGCCAGGCCCAGGGCTCGAACCACGCAGTCGGCCACGTGGCCTCCAGCAGCCCCGACCAGCAGGCCCCGGGCGGCTCAGCCTCCTCAGCTCTTGAAGCAGCCGCTGGCCTAATCCCCACCCCCATCCAGCCTCTCTGGGCCTCCTGGGACTCTGAGCAGGGGCTGAGGAGGGCCCTGTCCAGACACAGCCCAGGATGTCACAGGCAGCCCCCCGGGTCCAGGAAATGGCCGCTCAGGTGCAGAACATGGAGGGAAAACTCACCATGACGGACACAGGGCCCGGGGACCCGCGGGGCGGGCATGGGCCGTTCCCTCAGCCGTTTTCGTTGCGTACATCGGGACACAGGGTTTACCACCATCGCGATTCAATGCACAGCTCAGCAGCGCCAAGGCCCTGCATACCCAGCTGTGCAGCCGGCCTACTGCGCAATTCCAGAACCTTCCGTCTGCCCAGGCAGGGACTCTGCAGTCCTGAACCGTGACGCTCCATCCCTCCCCAGCAGCCCCGGGCAACGCCATTCCATTCCTGTCTCTGAATCAGCTGCTCGAGTGGACTCAGGCAGTCTTTGGTGTGTTTGCATGTGTGTATGTGTGTGTGTGCATGTGTGTGCGTGTGTGTGTGCGTGTGCATGTGTATGCATGTGTGGGACTCGTTTATTTCACTAAACATGTCCTTTTTTTATTTTTTTTTTTAATTTTTAAAAGATTTCTGCCATAGGGCATGTGGACAGAGGGAAAGTGAGAACTCACTCACCCCCCGTGGGGGATGGCCACGCCGCAGTCTCTTCTCCTCCAGCCCCTCTTGGACTTGGAGCACACACACACATGCACCTGGTGTGATTTTCAAGCCGCCAGATCCGGAACGCAAACCGCAGTTGACCATGCGGGAGTCCGGCACCTTGACCACTACGCCACCTGCTGGCCCCTGGGCATAGTGTCTTCAGGATCCACCCATGTTGTAGCAGGCTTTGGGATTTCCCTCCTTTTCACGGCCGAGTAATATTCCATCCCACGACGTCTTAGTCTGTTCTGTAGCCAGCAGGAATACCTGAGTCTGCTACACCGTCTCCCGCAGTGGCACCTTTTACACAGCCATGCTCAAGAACCAGTCTCTCGGTCACCCCAGCGGGATGGCTGCGGCGGCCGGCAGAAATTTGAAATGGCTGGGGGGTTGCTGGAGGGCGGTGGTCAGGGGTCGTCCGGGATGGCGCAGGGGCTCACTGGCTGGGAGGTCGAAGAGGAGCCGGCACTGCTGGAGAAAGGTGTTGCACATGAAAACACTCTCTCTCTAAGAAAAATCGTAAAAACCGTATAAAACAGACAATATTTGGAGATTTATTGCCTAGAAAGTCCTGCTTTCTTAAAATACATAGCTCTCTCGTATTGAGCCTTCCTCGTGTGAATTCACTTTAATCCAGCACCTCAGAGAAAAAGGAGAAAACAGGGAATACGAGATGAGTACACAGAAGTGCACTCCTTTTTTTTTTTTTTTGCTATAGGGTGTGTGTGTTCGCCAGACAGACAGAGAGAGACAGAGAGCGAGAAATCAACCCCCTAGGGGGGATGGCCACACCACAATCCTTCTCCTCCATTCTCCTCTCGGGATCTTGGGCACACACGCACACGCGCCCGGCGTGAGTTTTAAGCCACCGGGTCCGGGATGCGAACTGTGGTCAAATACATGGGAGTTCAGCAACATAGCCATTACGCTAACTGCTGGTCCCACACAGTGCGCTTCTTAGGGTTGTCTTTTTATCCCAACTACAGTGAGTTTGATTTCAACGGCGTATTTGCATAATACTTGTCTTATAATAAAAGCTTTTATGATTGGGACATTATCTCCCTAATCACACTTATTATTGAGACTCCAAGTGGAATGAGTTTTTTTATGTTGAACTCTGCAATCATCAAAGCCGCAATAGAGTGCATGTGTGTGTCCAGTGTCTTCACTATCGCTGAATGTGAATGACTGAGAAGAACTTTCTTCCCCCACCGTAACAGGATTCTAATAGCATTTTGTACACAGTCAAAAGGATAACCTGTAGGGGACCAGCAGGTGGCATGGTTGTTAATGCGCTGGATACTCCCACATGGCCGACCACGGTTCAAGTCCTGAGTCTGGTGGCTTGCTTTCTCACTTCCTCTCTCTTTCACTCTCACCCTCTGTCTCTCTCTGGTCAAATTAAAAAACAAATGAATGAATAAATAAAGTGAAATAGATAGTTATTAAAAAAATTTAAAAAAAGGATAACCTATACAAATTATACTAACTATATATTCCTGGTATCATTGTAAGACACAGCTTTTAAAAATATTTATATGTAAAAAAGCATACATGTGATATTAATATGTCTACTGATTAAAACTATAGCGATTAAATAATAAAAAAATAAATAAAAATAAAAAGAACCAGTCTCTCCACATGCCTGGCAATACTCCTTTTCTGTGTTCGTTTTTGTTTTATAGTAGTCATCCCAGCAGTAGGGCGTGGCTTCTCATTGACTTTTTTTTTTTTAAAAAAAAGCATAAGTTAAGCACATGATTGAGATACTTGATCTGCATTAGAAAAGCTTTTTTATAATTTAAAAAAGGAATGATTTATTTAATTCCATTTGTTGTTCTTCTTATTATTATCTTAAATTTGATCAGAGAGAGTGAAAGGGAAAGTGAGAAAGCCAGCCACCAGGTCCGGGACTCGAACCACAATCGGCCATGTGGGAATCCAGTGTCTTTAACCACCACGCCACCTGCTGGCCCCCAGAAGTTTATTTCTTAGGCCCAGCTGCAGTGGTGCAGGTGACAGGGCATCGTTGTGTGATACCACAGCCATCTGGGGGCCGAGGTCCCCATCCCAGGCTGACCTGAGCACCCGCCTGCCCCTGTGACCCTGGCTGGCTGAGGCTGGGGCAGGATTATGCCACAGCAAGACCCCGCTGAGGGTCTCTCTCTCTCTCTCTCTCTCTAGAAATAAGTAAAAATAAACAAAAAAAAGAAAAGTTTGCTTTCTGAAATTCGAATCCCCACAGTTCGCTCTCTTCCTTGCAGCAGGGGGCAACCTTTTTGGAAAGCAGTTGGTGGTCTTGTACCAGGAACCTCCCAAAGCAGTTTTCAAAACTGGCTCAAATAGGGACCAGCAGTTAGCGTAATGGCTATGTCGCTGGACTCCCACGTAGTTGACCACGGTTCGAGTCCCAGACCCGGTGGCTTAAACTCACGCCGGGCGTGTGTGCATGTGTGCCCAAGATCCCGAGAGGAAAATGGAGGAGAAGGGATTGCGGCGTGGCCATCCCCCTGGGGGGTGATTTCTCGCTTTCTGTCTCTCTGTCTCTCTGACTGGCAAGCGCACATACCCTGTAGCAAAAACCTCTCCAAAAAACAAACAAAAAACCCCTAAAAACAGACTACAGGAAGACAAAACAAACTTTTCGTCTTTTGTTTTTTAGAGAGAGTTTTCTTTTTCTTTTCAGTATAAGGTGTGTGTGCTCACCAGAGACAAAGAGAGAGACAGAGAAAGAGAAGTGAGAAATCACTCCCCCGGCATGGGTGGCCATGCCACAATCCATCCTCCTCTTGGGATCTTGGGCACACACGCACATGCGCCCGGTGTGAGTTTAAGCCACCGGGTCCGGGACTTGAACCAGTGTCAACTACATGGGAGTTTAGCGACATAGCCATTACGCTAACTGCTGGTCCCGGCACATTCTTTTTTTAAAAAATAATTTTTTTCCATGAAAGAGAGACAGAGAGAGAAAGACAGAAAGGTGTCCCAACGGGGACTCCACGCCGTGGCCCACCCTGGGGCTCAGCCTGTCTGGATCACAGGCATGCCTGGTCCTGCGTACGGGGCCCTGGGACACGAACTTGGGACTTGTCCATGTGCCGCCGCACCGAGGCCTGGCCCGCCCTGTGATTGATCGATTGATTTTGCCAGAGGGCGTGTGCACTCTTCAGAGAGAGAGAGACAGAGGGACAGAGACAGAGAGACAGAACACGCCCCCAATGGGGTGCAGTCACCACAATCCCTACCCCTTTATCTCCCCACCTTCCAGGACTTGGGGCACACACCCACATGTGTGCCATGTGGTTTCCAAGCCACCAGGTCCAGGAACCGCGTAGCTGGCCGTGTAGGATCTGGCTCCCTGAAGCATCAGGTCAGGGGCCCACCTGCTGTGATTCGTAACGTACTTTCAGATCTTCCTCAGAAAGAAAAAAATAAAAAGATTTATCTTTTCATCTTTTCTCTCCCTTTCTCTCTTTTTTCTTCTTTCCTTCTTTCTTTTCTTTCTTTCTTTTTCTCTTTCTTTCTTTCCTCTTTCTTTCTTTTCTTTCTTTCTTTCTTTTGCAGGAGGGAGTGTGTGCTCACCAGAGAGAAAAGGAAACGCCACCCCCACCCCCACCACCCCCACGTGTGCGCGCCCTGGGTTCCAGCTCCCAGAGTCAGGATTTGAACTGCAGACGCTGATGGCAGTGTTTGGGTGGCAATCTGGCTGAACGAAGAAACACCTAGACACACCTGGGCAGCTGGGAAAGCACTTCTGGACGTGTCTGGCATGTGGGTGGGGGGCTGAGGGGGAAGGCCCCCAATGTGGGTGGGGGGCCAAGGGGAAGATCCCCCCAATGTGGGTGGGCACCGTCCAGTTACCGTCCAGAACCAAAGGCAGGGAAAAGGCTCTGTCTCCTTGTCTCTGTGTCTCTGTCTCTCCCGGAGCCCTTCTCCTTTTGCCCTTGGACATCAGGACTCCAGACTCTCCGGCTTTGGGACGCCAGAATTTATACCAGCAGCCACCCTTACCCGCCTCCCTGGGCTTCCGGCCTTCAGCCCCGTACGGAGAACCCCGCCACCAGCCTCCCTCGTCCTGAGGTTTTGGACTTGGGTGAGCCAAGTCATAGCACCCCAAGATCTGCAACTTGTGGCTGGACGATTGGGGGATCCCTCCCCCTCTGTCATCCTGCGAGCAAATTCCCCTAATAAACCGTCTCTCATCTGTCTGTCTGTCTGTCTAGCTGGCTAGCTCTTACTGGATCTGTCTCTCTGCACAACCCTGGCTGCCACGTTGACCACCATGTCTGATCTCAAAGTGACACGAAACAGCACAGTGGTTTCTGTTGCCCACTTCTATATATATATATTTTTTTTTTTGAGAGCTTTTTGCTCCCCAGAGAGACAGAGAGACAGAGAACAAAAAATTACTCCCCACCCCCGAGGGGGGATGGCCACGCCGCGATCCCTTCTCCTCCATTCTCCTCTCAGGATCTGGGGCACGCACGTACATGCGCTAGGTGTGAATTTGAAGCTGCCGGGTCCGGGACTCAAACCGCGGTCGACTATGTGGGAGTCCAGCAACGTAGCCATTATGCCAACTGCTGGTCCCTCCATCACCCAATTCTAAAGAGAGGACTAGAGCTCAGAGGGTTGTCAGAGGACGCTCCCCCAAGAGGGCTCTTCCCCTCTTGGCCAGGAGTCAAAATGGCTCTTGAAAAGATGGTGCCACCTACGTCTGTGAGCTAACCTTCACATCGGCCAGCAGAGGGCAGTGTGGAGGAGGCCCCGGGGCCCTCCTGGCGTGCACAGCCTGTGGGATCCTACCCGAGTAACTTCCTTACACCAGACTGGACTGGGTGACGTCGGGATGTCACACCGCCGGCTTTGATGCGAGTTGCCACACCAGGGAGGCCCCGTGGCCAGGAAACAAACATGGTCTCATTGTGGACAGCTTGGAACTGGAGCCTCAGTCCGACAGGATCGAGATCCTGCCAGCAACCATGTGAGTGATGCTAGAAATGGATCCCCGTCCAATGGAGCCTTCAGATGAGACCCCAGCCCTGGCTGACACCTTCATGAGAGACCCAGAAACAGAGGATCCAGCTAAGCCATTCTGAATTTTTTGTTTGTTTGTTTTGAAATTTAGAGAGATTTTTGCTATAGGGCGCTGATGCTTGCCAGAGAGACAGAAAGCGAAAAATCACCCCCCAGGGGATGTGGCCACCCCACAATCCCTTCTCCTCCATTATCCTCTTGGGATTTTGGGTACACATGCACACATGCCCAGTGTGAGTTTTAAGCCGCTGGGTCGGGACTTGAACCATACGTGGGAGTCCAGGGACATAAATATTACATCAACTGCTGGTCCCATGAAATTTTTTTTTAATTCATGTATTTGTTTCTTCCATGAACCACGGAGAGAGAAAGGCACACCCCACAGTGTCTTCACGCCACAATCCATCCCTAGCTTCAGCCGTCCCAGATCACATGCACCCAGCAGGCACAAGGAGGTCCTGGCACATGAACCCATGATCTTACCCATGTGGGCACAATGGCATTACCACTGGGCCACTGTCTGGGCCCTCCCAAACTCTTGCTCCATAGGAACTGTGATATCATGAACAGGTCTCCTTCAGGCACTAAGTTTGTAGTGATTGTTACACGGCAGTAGCTGACGAATACATCTTCCTGATTGAAAGACCACAAATGCACTTCCCTTTTGTTTTAGCTGCCTGCTGCTGGTGTGTGCTGTGAACACACAGACAGATACCCCTCTGGTGGGGAGAGGAGGGCTGTCACACCATCCCCCCATTGTCCCTGCTTAGAGCGTGCCACGCAGTCTGTACCCTACACGTCACTGTCACATGCCAGGGCAGGAGAAAGAGAACTACAATAGCGATGGGGAACACCAGTTTCCTCAGTCCTGCCCCAGCTTAGCTGGAAACAGCAGAACGCAAAGGAACAAAAATAGACACCCCACTGAGCGACTTCGAGCCTTTAAAGAGGAAGGCTGGGGCTGGGAACCGGGCTGGTTTTAGACGGCAGGAACTTCAGGATGTTCCCACGACACTGACTGCGTTTGTTAAAAATACCTTCAATACCAAAAATGACAAAGAGTGCAACTAATCCTGCTCCTTAAAGCCAAGAAAAACACACCCGGGTCAGACACAATGTATGGCTGACAGAGGGGTTTCCACGGAGGACAGCCTGCAGCTGTCCCAGGCCGGGCTGGCACCCTGCCCCGGGCACAGCCCCACGGCACTGGGCCGGCAGAGCCTGGTCCTCTGGTGGAAGACAGGCTGTGTCCGGGCTTCTCAGAGGCTCCTTACCGCCCAGCCACCGGCGTCCGGCCTCAACGGGCTGTGCTCACTCCCAGCAGGTCCCCTCCTGGGCAGGGCTGTTCAGTCTCCAGAGACGCCCAGGGCCCAGATGGGCCCCGCGACTCAGTACCCAGGCTAGTACCCAGGCTAGTCGACGCCTAGCTGGCGCTCAGTGGGGGCGGGTCACCATAAAGTCACAGGCAGGTGGGATGCGGGCAGCCCTGGCCAGTGTGGTTCTCATGCATGATGGCTGGTGGGGCCCCCAGGACTTAGTGAGGGCACTCCCAGCCCATCCCCTGGGTGCGAATGGTGAGTGAGGCTCAGGCATTCCGTGGATCGTCCTGGCAGCCAGGCCCCTCAGCCCCTGGACGTGAGCGGAGGCTGAGCTGGGTCGTCACTGTGCGCATCTCCTGGCTTTGCCCATCGCACCCGGCTGTCTGACCATTCTCTCTCATGCTGCCCACGGCATGGGCCCCTGACACTCTGGCCAGCAGGCCCACGGGCACTGCCCAAGCTCAGCTCCCAAAGCGACTTGCACAGGGTCAACTTCCACTGGTCTTTTTGTTTTTTTTTTTTTTTTTGGAGAGGTTTTTGCTTTCTGGTGCATGCACTTGCCAGAAAGACAGAGAGACAGACAGAGAGATAGAAAGCGAGAAATCACCCCCCAGGGGGGATGGCCACGCTGCAATCCCTTCTCCTCCATTCTCCTCTCGGGATCTTAGGCATGCACGCACACGCGCCCGGTGTGAGTTTAAGCCACCGGGTCTGGGACTCGAATTGCAGTCAGCTTCATGGGAGTCCAGCGACATAGCCATTACGCCAACTGCTGGTCCCAAGCCAAGTGTCCTGCTGGTCTCGAGATAAGGGCGTGCCTAAAAGTGACTCGAGGTGACACTTGGCGGAGGGGGACTGTGTCAGAGGGCCGGGGTGAGGCTGCTGGTTGCACTGTCAGAGATGAGCAGGAACAGCCGGCCCGCCCACATTTCCAGAGGCCTCTACAGACAGCGGGCCGGCCCTGTGGCCCTGCGGTCCTGCAGCTCGGCTGGCCAGACGCCGCTGGCAGCCCTCTCCATCTCTGAGCCTCACATTTCTCTGCATCATGCAGCAGGTGGCGTGCTCAGGGATGCTCTAGAATGAGAACTCGGGCCTTCCCTGGGTGGCCCAGCCGCGCCACCACCGGGCCACCGCCTGGCCTCTTAATGGAAAAATTACATTAGGTAATCAGAAAATTCATGATGCACTTTATTTTTTATTTTTATTTATTTTATTTATTTATTTATTTATTTTGGAGAGGTTTTCGCTATAGGGCGCGTGCGCTCGCCAGACAGACAGACAGAGAGACAGAAAGCGAGAAATCACCCCCGGGGGGATGGCCACGCCGCAATCCCTTCTCCTCCATTCTCCTCTCAGGATCTTGGGCACGCACGCACACGCGACCGGAGTGAGTTTAAGTCGCTGGGTCCGGGACGCGAATCGCGGTCGACTACGTGGGAGTCCAGCGACATAGCCATTACGCTAACTGCTAGTCACAAGACCTACACCTTTCTTATGGGAAGTTTTTGACTACCAATTCAACCTCTCCACTTGTAGGTTTGTTCAGAATTCTTATCCTTTTTTCTTTTTCTTCCTTCCTTCCTTTCTTTCTTTTTCTTTTTTTAAAGATATTTTTTGCTATAGGGCATGTATGCTCCCTGAAGAGACAGAGAGACAGAAAGCAAGAACTCACCCCTGAGGGCGGATGGCCATACTACAATCCCTTCTTCTCCATTTTCTTGGCATTTGGGGCATGCACACACATGTGCCTGGCATGAGTTTTAAGCCACTGGGTCCAGGACTCGAACCAGTCGACTATGTGGGAGTCCAGTGACTCCACCTGCTGGTCCCAGATTTTCTATTTTTTCTTGAGACCATTTCAGTTGCTTCTATCTTTCTAGAAATTGTCTCTTTCATTCGGGATATCTACTTGGTCAGCATGTGTGTTAGTTTTCCACTGACGAATCTCTGCAGGGTTAGTAACTTAAGAAAAAACACATTTAATATCACACCGTTCTTGGTGTCAGATATTGCTATGGTTTGAATATGTCTGCGCCTGGTGTGAGTTTCAAACCTCTTGGTCCGGGACTTGAATTGTGGTCAGCCACGTGGGAGTCCAGTTCCTTAACTACTATGCCACCAGCTGGCCCCAGAAGGCACGCTTAATAGACAGTGTTCGTGCAACTATTTTTGTGCGACGATGTTTGTGCAGCTATTTTTAAAATGCAAACATGTAGAGTTAGATTCTAATCATACAGCACAATTTCCAGAAGGGAAAGTGCATAATCGGAGGTTTGCATCGGAATCACCTCTGACACGTTTTCCAAAATACCGAGGCTGCCCCCCACCCCCAGGGCCCAGGGAGAGATGGAGATAGAGCCCGCCGTGGACAGGAGGTGTTAGAAAAGTGTCCCAGGGTGCTGGGTGGCGGCCCAGTAGCAAAACATGATGCTCTGAGGAGGTGGCCCACTGTGGGGGCTCTGGGTTCACTTCCGGAGATGTCCCTGAAGTTGCTGAGTGGGTGTGCACCTGCCCAGGCTCCAGGGCCATCTGAGGCTGGGGGCGGGCCCTGCTGGGGATGTGCTCTCTCTCTCTCTCTCATCTCTTGGAAGAAATAAATAAATCTTTTTTTTTTTTTTTTAAGAGGTTTTGCTATAGTGCGCATGCACCTGCCAGAAAGACAGAGAGAGACATAGAGACAGAAAGCAAGAAATCACCCCCGGGGAGATGGCCACACCGCAATCCCTTCTCCTCCATTCTCCTCTCGGGATCTTGGGCACATACGCACACGCGCCCCGCGTGAGTTTAAGCCACTGGGTCCGGGACTCGAACTGCGGTTGACTACATGGGAGTCCAGCAACATAGCCATTACGCCAACTGCTGGTCCCGAAATAAATAAATCTTAAAAAGAAAGAAAGAAAAGCTCCCCTTCTTTGTTTTAATCAAATCCTGTGATTTTTTTTTTAAAGAGAGATTTTTGCTATAAGGCAAAGAGAGACAGAGAGAGACAGAAAGCGAGAAATCACCCCCCGGGGGGATGGCCACACCACAATCCCTTCTCCTCTATTCTCCTCTTGGGATCTTGGGCACATATGCACACGTGCCTGGCGTGAGTTTAAGCCACCGGGTCCAGGACTTGAACTGTTGTTGACTATATGGGAGTCCAGCGACATAGCCATTATGGCATCTGCTGGTCCCGAATCTTGTGATCGTTTTAAGCTGTGTGTTTTTCTTTCGTGAGTGTGAGAGAGTGACAGCACCCTGAGCACTGCCGTGTGCCACGGTCTCCCTCAGCCTTCCCCGCCAGCCCACATCCCAGGCACTCATGCCATGAACGTACAGGGGGGGCCAGGGGACTGAACCCTGGTCTTTCATGCAGACCGAGGGTCACCTGAGCGGCTCATTATAGGAGACTCAGGCAGAGGCAAGCCAGCCAGGGGCTTGGTGTTAAGGTGGCTGACCCAACACGGCCAGCTATGTGATTCGGGTCCCAGACCTAGTGGCTTAGAAAATATGCCAGGTGTTGGGACCAGCAGTTAACGTAACGACTATGTCGCTGGACTCTCATGTAGTCAACCGCGGTTCGAGCCCCGGACCTGGTGGCTTAAAGGGGTCACAGTGTGTCCATCCCTCCTGGGGCAGGGGGGTGCTTTCTCATTCTCTCTTTCACTCTCTCTCTCCCACAAGTGCATGAGCCCTATAGCTAAAGAAAAAAAAAATTAAAAGAAGATAGAATGGGTGCCAGCAGGTGGCGTAGTGGTTGAGGTGCTGGACTCTCACGTGGCCAACCATGGTTCGCGTCCTGGACCCGATGGCTCATGCCAGAATTCAGAGAGGAGAATGGAGGAGAGGGAATTGGGGCCATTCCCCCCAGGGAGGTGATCTCTCACTCTCTCTCTTGAGATCTCTGTCTCTCTGGCAAGTGCACATGCCCTAAAGCCAAAATCTCTTCCCCTAAAGAAAAAAGACAATAGAAAGAAACAAGAAAATGCTTACTTTCCCTGAGCTATGGAAGGAAATTCCTTTTTCTTTTTCTTTTGTCTTTTTTTTTTTCTCCATAGAGCACATGTGCTTGTTGGAAAGGAGAGGCGGAGGGACTCAGAGAGCTGGGTATGAGAAATCGCCCTCCCCGGGGCGGCCGTGCTGCAACCCCTCCTGCTCCCCTCTCCCCGGGGGCGGCCGTGCCGCAACCCCTCCTGCTCCCCTCTCCCCGGGGGCGGCCATGCTGCAACCCCTCCTGCTCCCCTCTCCCGGGGCTTGGGCACGCTCACACACATGCCCAGCGTGATTTTCTTCTTATTTTTTTAGAGAGATTTTTGCTTAGGGCACGTGCACTCGCCAGAGAGACAGAGAGAAGCAGAGATACAGGAAGCAAGAAATCACCCTCCAGAGGGCATGGCCATGCCACAATCCCTCCTCCAATCTCCTCTTGGGATTCTGGGCACACACACACGCACACAGGCACACACGCACGCACGCACACATGTCTGGCGTGAGTTCAAGGTGCTGAGTCTGGGACTTGAACTGTGGTCCGCCACTTGGAAGTCCAGTGCCTTAGCCACTATGCCACCTCCTGGCCCCAAGCCAATGTGGTTTTCAAGCGGCTGGATCCAAGACTCAAACTGCAGTTGACTATATGCGAGTCCATCGTGAGTCCAGACCCATTGTGCCACCTGCTGGCCCCACAGAAGGAAATTCTTAGCGTAAGAGCAAAGGAAACCGTAAAGATAAAAAGTGAAAGTTTTTTTTTTTTTTTTTTTGAGAGGTTTTTGCTATAGGGCGTGTGCGCTCGCCAGACAGACAGAGAGAGACAGAGAGACAGAAAGCGAGAAATCACCCCCCAGGGGGGATGGTCATGCCACAATCCCTTCTCCTCCATTCTCCTCTCAGGATCTTGGGCACGCACGCACACGCGCCCGGCGTGAGTTTTAAGCCACCGGGTCCGGGACTCGAACCGTGGTCGACTACGTGGGAGTCCAGCGACATAGCCATTACGCTAACTGCTGGTTTCCGAAAAGTGAAAGATTTGACTATATTAACAAATTAAACTTTCAAAAAGCTTATTTGGGGGGCCAGCAGGTGGTATAGTGGTTAAGGTGTTGGATTCCCACATAGTCAATCACGGTTCGAATCCTGGACCCGGAGGCTTGAAACACATGTGTATGCGTACCCAAAATCTTGAGAGGAGAGTGGAGGAGAAGGGATTGCAACGTGGCCATCCCCTGGGGGGTGATTTCTCGCTCTCTCTCTCTCTCTCTCTCTCTGGCAAGTGCATGCACCCTATAGCAAAAATCTGTCTAAAATGAATAAATAAATAGTAAAGAACTTTATTTGGGGCTGGTCTGATAGCCTAGCAGTTGGGGAGATCCAGCCACCTTAGACACCCTGCCATGGGCTGGCCTTTCCAGTGTGTTTTTCAAGCTGCCATGGCTCCCACGTGGCTGGCGGCAGTTTAGATCCAGCCCCTGTAGCTTACATGCAAACCTCAAATCCTGAGGGCACGGAGAAATGAAGGGAAAGGATTGCAGTGTTACCACTCCCCACTAGGGGGTGCTTTCTCTCTCTCTTTCTCATAAAACACGAACACTCTGGCAATCATTTTAAAAATACCCTAAATACAGACTTTTATGTTTTCATTTTATTTTTATTTATTTATTTATTTTAGAGAGATATTTTTTTTCCCTATAGGGCGTGTGCACTTACCAGAGAGACAGAGAGAGAGAGAAAGTAAAAAAAAAAATTCACACACACATTCCCCCACAGCGGGGATGGCCACACCACAATCCCTTCTCCTCCATGCTCCTCCTGGGATTTTGGACACGCACGCACACCTGCCTAGTGTGAGTTTCAAGCCACCAGGTTTGGGGCTTGAACCATGGTCAGCCATGTGGGAGCCCAGCGCCTCAACCACCATGCCACTGCAGGCCCCAGTACAGACTTTTACAAAGTTAATTTACTTTCTTTTGGGGGGAGAGCGACTTCCACAGGGTCTCATCCCTCTGCGAAGCCTGCCCCCCACATGCAGCCTGCAGCCTGTCTGGGAGACGGGCGGGGCGGCCAGCCGGTGCACACTCAGGGTGACCGGGTGTCCAAGCCCCTGGCTCCCGTGTGACTCCGACTTCAGGGGGATGCCACATCGCAACCCTTTCTTCTCCACTCTCTCCTTGGGATTTTGGGCACACACGCACACGTGCCTGGCAGGATTTTCAAGCTACCAGGTCTGGGAATCGAAGCAGACAGTCGGCCCTGAGAGACCCAGCTGCCGGAAGCTTCATGCCACCTGCTGGCCCAGAATATTTAAATGTGAAAAGCCCACCTATGTCTACTTCCCAAAACGCAGAAAAAAAATTTTTTTTTTTGGAGAGGTTTGCACTATAGGGTGCGTGCGCACACCAGACAGACAGAGAGAGACAGAGAGATAGAAAGCGAGAAATCACCCCCCAGAGGGGGATGCCCATGCCGCAATCCCTTCTCCTCCATTCTCCTCTCAGGATCTTGGGCACGCACGCACACGCGCCCGGCGTGAGTTTAAGCCACCGGGTCCAGGACGCGAACTGCGGTCGACTACATGGGAGTCCAGCGACATAGCCATTACGCTAACTGCTGGTCCCCATCGCAGGAAAATTTAAAGCACAAACAATGGTTATCTCTGATTGGTGGCGCTCCAGGCAATTTTTATCTTCTCTTGGGTTCTTGTCTAAGGTTTCCTAACTTTCTGAAACTATTAAATATCATGCTACTATCATATCAGGAAAAGCAGTTTTCTTTTCTTTTTTTACTTTTTTCCTCTTTTTCTTGGAGAGGTTTTTGCTATAGGGCGCGTGCGCTCGCCAGAGAGACAGAGAGAGACAGAGAGACAGAAAGCGAGAAATCACCCCCCAGGGGGGATGGCCACGCCGCAATCCCTTCTCCTCCATTCTCCTCTCGGGATCTTGGGCATGCACGCACACGCGCCCAGCGTGAGTTTAAGCCACCGGGTCTGGGACTCGAAGCGTGGTCGACTACGTGGGAGTCCAGCGACATAGCCATTACACTAACTGCTGGTCCCCCGAAAGCATTTTTCTTTCTTTTATTCTTTAAAGAATTATTTTATTTAATTTTATTTACCCATTCATTCATTTTAATTTGACTAGAGAGAGACACAGAGAGAGGGGGCAGGGGAAGTGAGAAAGCAAGCCATCAGGTTTGAGACTCGAACCATGATTGGCCATGCAGGAGTGTCCAGCGCCTTAACCACCACGCCACTCGCTGGTCCCCAGGAAAGCCTGTTTCAAGAGCTCTGCTGCAGTCTTTACCTAGAGCCGGAGCTGAGCCTGTGCTTCCTCAGCCCTGGTCACAGCTATGCCTAAAAGTGAGGCAGAGCCCATCAGGGAGGCCGAGGGCCACCTCCAGGGCTCCACACACCCCCGGTAGGGGGCGCGCCCAGTCAGCGCAGCCCCGTGTAACCAGGTGGCGAAGGAGGAAGAGCTGACACAGAGGGGCTGGGAGGGGACACGGGAGGAGGCTGGTCGGGAGGCTACAGATGCTCCCCACGTAACGACCTGCCTGTAAGGATGACTGCTCGGATTCATGGCAGGTCCCCAACCCTGGGGACCCCTTTCTCCGTCTGCGAGAGTCTCAGGACACCCCCTCCCCAGTCTGCGTGGTTCCCGCAGTCAGTGTTCACTGCACAGAGCCTTCGCGATCACACAGACCACACACTT
Organism: Tupaia tana; assembly: GCA_026018925.1. Lineage (NCBI taxonomy): Eukaryota > Metazoa > Chordata > Mammalia > Scandentia > Tupaiidae > Tupaia > Tupaia tana. Next base: position 29,075,780 of record JAKSZU010000026.1, on the reverse strand, counting down.
CCTTTCTAGACTTGTACCTTACGGGGGCCAGCAGGCAGCGCGGTTAAAGGTGCCGATTCCCACGGGGCTGCCCACGGTTCAAGTCCCAGACTCGGCCCAGACTCAGCACCTTGAAAAATCACACCAGGCACGTGTATGCGCATGTGTGCCCAAAATCCCAAGAGGAGAATGGAGGAGAAGGGACGGCAGCGTGGCCGTGCCCCCTGGGGGTGATTTCTCGCTTTCCCTCTCTGTCTCTCTCCAGTGAGCGCACACCCTATGGCAAAAACCTAAAAAGAAAAGGAAACAGTTGTATTTTATTGTGGGTTGGCAGTAGTGTTCACAGCGCTCAGAATAAATAAAAAGGGGCCGGGGGGTTTTTGTTATTGGGTTGCAGTGTGTCTTGTCGCTTCCTGGTGCTTATCTGACACATGCTTTTCTTAGGAATACAATTACATTTTCCTAGGGAGGTGTCACGTGATAGCTATTGAAAAATATGCCCCCATGGGGCCAGCAGGTGGTGTGGTAGTTAAGGTCGCTGGGCTCCCCTATGGCTGACTGCGGTTTGAGTCCCGGACCTGGCAGCTTGCTTTCTCAGTTTCTCTCTCTCTAGTCAAATTAAAATAAATAAATAAAAAATAAAATTAAAAAGGGAAAGAAAAATACGTTCCCTATGGTGCCGCAGCACACAAGATACCTGCCTTTAGGTTCCTCGCTCAAAGACCAATTCACTTAATGACCGGCCACAGGGCTGAACTTGGTCGCTAAGTGAGGAGGGTCTGTATTTGGATGCCAAAAAAATTTGAAATCCATGCATAATTTTTTTTTCATGATGTGGATTTCCCATCCGCTTTGAGACAGTCTTGTGTACTTACCCTAGCAGCACGCGAGCTGCTCCGCGTAGCTCTGCTCTGCAAAGCCGCCTTGGCTGGTGACCCGCGACGAGGCGGGCCCGCACCTGTCGCTCACCCGTCTCTCCACTAGAGGGCAGTGGCGCTCGTTCCCAGAGAGCTCAGGCCCTCGCGGCGACGGGCCACTCGCTCTCCGGCCACCGCGACCTGCCGTCGCGACCCGATGCCGAGGTTCCGAACATCCCCCCTCCTTCCGGGCCATGCTAATGCAACGGGAGGTCCCTGCAGACCCAGCCTCGCTGGGACGAGGTGTCCGTGAGGGGAGAGAACTGCCTGTCCCCACCCCCATCACGCACCGTCCCCGTAAACGCTCGCCGTGTCCCAGCGCTGGACAGGGTCGGAGGGACGGGAGACCAGGTGCGTCCTAGGAAGTTAGAGACAGTGAATCCAAGGGGTGGTCTCGGTGAGCGAGGGCCGGCGACGAGACAGGGACGGGCCCCATTTCCTTCTCTTCCTCCCGTCTTAACTGCTGCGTCTGCCAGCCTCCCCTCGCCGGCCCAGGGCACTCAGATGCCACCGTCTCTTACTATGATTTTAAAGTGTTATTCCCACAGGGCACATGTGCTTGCCGGAGAGAGGGAGAGTGATGTGTAACAGGGAGAGTGGCCACGCCGCCATCCCTTCCCCTCCAGTCTCTGCTCAGGACTTGGGGTGCACCTGCCCGGCATGGTTCTCCCGCTGCTGGGTCTGAGGCTCGCCCTGCACAGCGTCCACGTGGGACCCAGCACCTTAGCCGCCACGCCACCTGCTGGCCTGCCACTCTTTGTTTAAAACTGTATTTTTGGAGGAGACAGTGGTGGACTGGAGCCGCAGGGCTGGGAGCCACTCGGCCCCCCTGCAGGCTCAGACCCCACCCAGGGTGGGACTGAGAGCTGACCATGGACCCAAGACCCTGCCGAGCTGGAGACCAGGGGAGGTGGGTGGCTGCATGGGAGGCCCTGTCCAGGGCGCAGCTCTCTCTCCTGTGCACACGCTCTCTGTGACGAATAAACATGTGTCTGCAGATAATTTTTCAGGTTTACTCATTTATTTCTTCCATGAGAGAGAGACAGAGAGAGAGAGAGACCCCTGACAAGGTCATCGCGCCTGCTCAGGGAGGTCCTGGGACGCAAACCCCCGTGAGGGCCAGCTGCATGGCCGCAGTACCACCACCTGCCCCAGCACCCTCTCCTCTGACGCCCACACCTTCCAGTGCTTGGAGCCCCGGATCAATGGCAGGAGAGTAGGGAGAGAAGCAGAAGCACCCCCCTCCGAGGCTTCTCCCTCGTCCTCACCCGCCTGCCTCCAGGGGCTCTGGTGGGACGGCCTTCGCCGGCAGCTCTCAGCCCAGCTCCCCGCTTTGCAGCCAGGGCGGCCAGGCGGGGGCTGACTGAGGCAGAGCGACACTTAATCCCCATGGTCTACAAGGATCAGGGGCGCGCCCTCCTCCCCTAAGAAACAGATCTAGGGGCCGGCAGGTGGCGGGTGGTGAAGGCACTGGACTCCCACGTGGCCGACTGCAGTTGGAGGCCTGGGCCTGGCGGCTTGCTCTCTCACTTTCCCTTTCTCTCTGGTCAAATTTTAAAAATAATAATAATAAATAACATTAAATACATAATTCTTGGGAAAAAAAAGGAAGGAAAGAGATCTAGGGCTGGTCCAGTAGAGCAGCAGCGAAGACTGTGCCAAAGAAGCTGGATCTCACACAGCTAACTAGGGTTCGAGTCCCGGCCCCGTCAGAGTGAAAAATACTTCAGGAACGTGCGTGTGCATGCCCAGGAGCCACAGAGTGGACACTTGGAGGAGAAAGGATTGGGATGTGGCCTGGTGGCATCGAGGGGCACTTTCTCTCTCTCTTTCCCTCTCTCTCTCTCTTTCTCCTTCTCTCTGTCTCTCTGTCAGGCTCATAGGTGCTCTCTGGGAAAGAAGGAAGAAGAAAGAAAGAAGGAAAAGAGGAAAGGAAAGAAAAATAAAGCTGGGGCCCACAGATGGCACGGTGGTTAAGGCACTGGACTCCCACATGGTCGACCATGGTTCAAGTCCTGGACCTGGAGGCTTGCTTTCCCACTTCCCCCCACTCTGTCTCTCTCTGGTGAGCTCATGTGCCCTATAGAAAAGGAAAAAAAATTTTTTTAGAGGTTTTTGCTATAGAGCGCGTGCGCTTGCCAGACAGAGAGACAGAAAGCGAGAAATCACCCCCCGGGGGGATGGCCATGCCGCAATCCCTTCTCCTCCATTCTCCTCTCGGGATCTTGGGCACGCACGCACACACGCCCGGCGTGAGTTTAAGCCACCGGGTCCAGGACATGAACCGCAGTCGACTACGTGGGAGTCCAGCGACATAGCCATTACGCTAACTGCTGGTCCCTAGAAAAAGAAATTTTAAGAATTATTTTATTTACCTTTATATTTTTATTTTTAAAGAGAGGGACAGAGTGAGAGAGAGAAAGAAAAAAAGAAGGTGAGAAAGCAAGCTGCCAGGTTTGGGACTTGAACCGCAGTCGACCAGGTGGGAATCCAGCACCCTTAACCACTATGCCACCTGCCAGCCTACACTATAGCAAATTTAATAATAATAATAATTAATAAAATCAAATAATACTAAAAGTAAAAAGAAAGAGAAGAAAGGGCAATCTCTCACACACCAGGGTGGCAGCAGTAACGCTGTACCGCCTCCCCTTCATCTACGGGGGTGTGTTCTGAGGCCTCAGAGATTCCTTTTTTCTTTTTCTCCGGAGAAGTTTTTGCTCTAGGGCGTGTGCGCTCGCCAGAAAGCCAGAGAGAGACAGAGAGACAGAAAGCGAGACATCACCCCCCAGGGGGGATGGCCACGCCGCAATCCCTTCTCCTCCATTCTCCTCTCGGGATCTTGGGCACGCACGCACACGCGCCCGGCATGAGTTTAAGCCACCGGGTCTGGGACTCGAGCTGCGGTCGACTACACGGGAGTCCAGCAAGATAGCCATTACGCTAACTGCTGGTCCCTGGGGACCAAGCCTCAGAGATTCCTGAAACTCATGGATAATACAGAATCTCTGTAGTTACTATGTTTTACTTTTCTATATACGCAAATGAGAGACTTTCATTTATAAATTTGCCACAGAGATTGACAACAATGTCCGTGAAATAGAACAATCGTATTTACTGCTATTAATTTTAAAAAGTTAATGGAAAATGTGTATTATAAAAAAACTATGCATGAGGGGACCAGCAGTTAGCGTAATGGCTATGTCGCTGGACTCCCACGTAGTCGGCCGCGGTTCGCATCCCGGACCCGGTGGCTTAAACTCACGCCGGGCGTGTGTGCGTGCATGCCCAAGATCCCGAGAGGAGAATGGAGGAGAAGGGATTGCGGCGTGGCCATCCCCCCCCCCCCGGGGGGTGATTTCTCGCTTTCTGTCTCTCTGTCTCTCTCTGTCTGTCTGGCGAGCGCACACGCCCTATAGCAAAAACCTCTCCAAAAAAAGAATAAAAGAAACTATGCACAGGGACCAGCAGATGGCGTAATGGTTATGTTGTGGACTCCCACTTAGTTGACCATGTTTCGAGTATTTGACCAAGAGACTTAAAACTCACATTGGGCACATGTGCGTGCGTGTCCAAAATCCCGAGAGGAGAATAGAGAAGGGATTGCAGCGTGGTTATGCCTGGGGTTGATTTTTCTCTTTCTGTCTCTGTCGCTGTCTCTCCAGCAAGTGCACGTGCCCTATAGTAAAATAAAATCTCTCACCAAATGAAACAAAAAAACTATGCATCAATTTCAATTATTTTTGGGACCAAAATAAGCATAAACATGTGCTTTAATTTCATTTTTTCCATGAGCTTTCTTTCTTTCTTTTTTTTTTTTTTTGAGAGGTTTTTGCTATAGGGCGTGTGTGCTCGTCAGAAAGACAGAGAGAGGGAACCAGCAGTTAGCGTAATGGCTATGTCGCTGGACTCCCACGTAGTCGACCGCGGTTCGCGTCTCGGACCCGGTGGCTTACAACTCACGCCGGGCGCGTGTGCGTGCGTGCCCAAGATCCCGAGAGGAGAATGGAGGAGAAGGGATTGCGGCATGACCATCCCCCCTGGGGGGTGATTTCTCGCTTTCTGTCTCTATGTCTCTCTCTGTCTGTCTGGCGAGCGCACGCGCCCTATAGCGAAAAACCTCTCAAAAAAAAAAAAAAGAAAGAAAGACAGAGAGAGACAGAGAGACAGAAAGTGAGAAATCACCCCCGAGGGGGGATGGCCGTGCCACAATCCCTTCTCCTCCATTCTCCTCTAGGGATCTTGGGCACGCACGCACACGCGCCCGGCGTGAGTTTAAGCCATTGGGTCCGGGACTTGAACTGTGGTCGACTACATGGGAGTCCAGCGACATAGCCATTACAGCAACTGCTGGTCCCTTTTTTTTTCTTTCTTTCTTTCTGTTTTTTTTTTTTTTTTTTTTTTTTTTTTTTTTTTTTTTTTTTTTTAGAGAAATGTTTTGCTATAGAGCACATGAGCTTACCGGAAAAACCGTGACAAAGAGAGAGAAAGTGAGAAATCACCCACAGGGGGGGTGGTCACGCTGTAATTCCTTCTCCTCCGTTCTCCTCTTGGGATTTTGGGCACACACACATACGTCTCGTGTGAGTTTCAAGCCTCCAGGTCTGGGACTTGAACTGCAGTTGGCCATGTGGGAGTCCAGCACCTTCACCTCTACGCCACCTGCTGGCCCCTTCATGAGTTTTTAAAAAAGTTTATTCATTTAGTGTTTCCATGAGGGAGAGACAGAGGCAGGGCCCAAGAGACAGGCACCCTCAACACAGTCTTCATGCCACCATCTGCCCCCAGCCCCTGGCAGGCCCGATCGCTGGGATGCAGGTGCACACTCAGGTGTGTACAGGGAGGTCTCGGGATGTGAACCCAGGACCTTCCTCACGTGCCTGTGACTGCCGTATCACCTCCTCATCCCTTCCCACAGACGATTTTTTTTTTATTTTAAGTAATTATTTATTGAATGTTATTATTATTATTTAATTTGCTATAGGGCAGAGAGAGCCAGTGAGAAAGAGAGAGGAAAAGTGAGAAAGCAAGCTGCCAGGTTCAAGACTCGAACCGTGCTTGGCCACGTGGGAGGCCATTTTACCATGCCACCTGCTGGTCCCTCTTTCCACTGACTTTTTGACGTCACTTTGTAATGTAATAGAAGTTATATGAAACGTGATCACTCTCATTCTCTCGCTCGAAAAATACCTTATTGTAGGGACCAGCAGATGGCGTAGAAGTTCCGTTGCTGGACTCATACTTGGCTGACTGCGGTTCAAGTCCTGAACCCAGTGGCTTGAAAATCATGCCAGGTGCATGTGCATGCGTATGTGCGTGCCTAGGATACCGGGAGGAGAAATGAGGAGAAGAAGGGATTGTGGTGTGGCCATCCCCCTGGGGGGGTGGTGATTTCTCACTTTCCCTCTCACCATGTCTGTCTTTCGCTCTGTGTCTGTCTTTCCCTCTGCAGTGAGGCTTCCGCTCTCAGGCAAAAACCTCTAAAAAAAAAAATTATACACACACACACACACACACACACACATATACACATATATACGTATATATACGTGGTTAAGGTTTTGGACTCCCACATGGCTAACCATGGTTCGAGACCTGGACCCAGTGGCTTAAAGCTCACACCAGGGACCAGCAGGTGGCGTGGTGGTTAAGGCGCTGGACACTCCCACATGGCCGACCAGGGTTTGAGTCCTGAATCTGGTGGCTTGCTTTCTCACTTCCTTTCTCTCTCACTCTCACCCTCTGTCTCTCTCTGGTCAAATTAAGAAATAAATGAATGAATAAATAAAAAAATAAAATCAATAATTATAAAAAAAAAAAAAAAAAAAAAAAAAAAAACCTCACACCAGATACATGTGTGTGCGCGCCCAAAATCCCAAGGGGGAGAATGGAGGAGAAGGAATTGCAGCGTGGCCATCCCCCTCTGGAGAGTGATTTCTCGCTTTCTGTCTCTCAGTCTCTCCAGCAAGCATGGCAAAAATCTCTCTAAAAAAAAAGAAAAAAGGGGACCAGCAGTTAGCGTAATGGCTATGTCGCTGGACTCCCACATAGTCGACCGCGGTTCGTGTCCCGGACCCGGTGGCTTAAAACTCACGCTGGGAGTCCAGCGTGGTTGCGGCGTGACCATCCCCCCTGGGGGGTGATTTCTCGCTTTCTGTCTCTCTGTCTGTCTCTGTCTGTCTGGCAAGTGCACGTGCCCTAGAGCGAAAACCTCTCCAAAAAAAAAGAGAAAAAAGAAAAAGAAAAACCATACACCTCGTTTCCGTTTCGGTGCATTCCTCAAGACTGAAGGACTGGCCTCCTCCTGCCGGTTAAGGGGGCTCTGTGGGCTGGGGAGGCAGACCATCAGCAGCAGGGGTCCTGAATCTTGTGTGCTCAGGAGGGGAGAACCTGTCCGAGCAGGAGACAGAGCTGAGGGCGCTGGAGCCACCCGGCCCCACCAGAGAAGGGTGCAAAGGCCTGGCCCCGGCGGGGTGCCCTTCAGGCTGCCATGGTGCTCACATGCTCCCCCTGTGCAGGGCACCCCACCCTTGCTGGATCCTGATCTGTCTCCACCCCCGGCCATGTCTCTCCAGCAGACGTAGCCACTGTCTGCGCTAACGCAGAAGCAGCCCTGGCCCAGGGTCCTGCGCCATTGCTGGGTCTGGGCGGAGTCTCAGGCAGGAGGTAGCGGGTAGGGGAGGCCGGCTGGGGGCGGGAAGCGAACTGTGCGGCCCATGCTTTGCAAATGCTTCTCCCGGTGGCCATGTACGCCTCTGACCATCCATCTGGACGTGTGTCCCTGTCCCTGACTTCTTAGCCAGGCCACGATCCCCCAAGGGCCCAGAGGGTAGAGTTCAGGGTGCTTACAAACTTGGCTAGAGGAACCAGCAGTTGGTGTACTGGCTATGTCGCTGGACTCCCACGTAGTCGACCATGGTTCGAGTCCCGGACCCAGTGGCTTAAACTCACGCCGGGTGCGTGTGCGTGAGTGCCCAAGATCCCAAGAGGAGAATGGAGGAGAAGGGATTGTGGCGTGGCCATCCCCCCTAAGGAGTGATTTCTCACTTTCTGTCTCTCTGTCTCTCTCTGTCTTTCTGGAGAGCGCACGTGCCCTATAACAAAAACCTCTCAAAAAAAAAAAAAAAAAAAAAAAAGAGCAAAAAAAAAAATCTTGGCTGGAGGAAAATGTGTCTTGTTTTGCTTCTTTTTCTTTTTTAAAGCTTTGCTATAGGTATGCACTCACTGGAGAGAGACAGAGAGACAGAGAGACACAGAGGGGAAGTGCAGAAGCATTCGCCCCAGGGGGATGGCCACACCGCAATCCCTTCTCCTCCGTTCTCCTCTTGGGATTTGGGGTACGTGCCTGACGTAGTTTTCAAACCACTGGGTCCAGGAGTCGAACCGTGCACTCAACCATGTGAGATCCTGCTGCCTTAACCACCATGCCACCTGGCTGACCCAGTGTCGTCTTCTTTTCTTTTTCTTAAACATTCTTCCTTGAACAGGAGAGGTAGAGAGATACGAGACAGAGACAGCACCCCAAGAGGGGCCTCGTGCCACCTTCCCCCACAACCCCAGTTAGTCTAATCATGGGCTCACATATGCCTGGTTCACCCAGGGGTCTTGGGCACGAACCCAGAGCCCTCTTAAAACACAGCTTTTTTTTTTTTTTTTTTTGGAGAGGTTTTTGCTATAGGGCGTGTGCGCTCGCCAGACAGAGACAGAGAGAAAGCGAGAAATCAGAGAGATCACCCCTCAGGGGGATGACCACTCCACAATCCCTTCTCCTCCATTCTCCTCTCGGGATCTTGGGCACGCACACACACGCACCCGGCGTGAGTTTAAGCCACCGGGTCCAGGACTCGAACCGCGGTCGACTACGTGGGAGTTCAGTGACATAGCCATTACGCTAACTGCTGGTCCCTTATAACACAGCTTTTGACCTTCCCTCCACCATTCGCCCCCTGGGTTTGTGGCTTTATGTCCACTGACTTCTAACTAAGATCTAGCGTTTACTCTATCTATGAAAACAGGCAAAAGATGACAACAGTTTTAGGGGGTTCATAGAACTCATCGGACTACTTAAGGGTTCATCCCCCCAAACAAAAGATTAGGACAGCCATATCCTAGAGCCCCGGTGGGAACCAGGAGACAGGCAGAACGACAACCCCTGCAACTCCAGGTGAAGGGCACAACAGCATGTGTGTGGTGTTGGTAAGACAGCCAATCCTCAAAAAAATTTAAAAAGAAGGACCAGCAGATGGCGTAATGGTTACCTCGCTGGACTCACAGAATCGACTGCGGTTCGAGTCCCAGACCTGGTGGCTTGAAACTCATACTGGGTGCATGTGTATGCATGCCTAAAAAATGCCGAGAGGAGAATAGAGGAGAAGGGGTTATGGTGTGGCCATCCCCTGGGGGGATGATTTCGCCCTCTCTGTCTCTGTTTCTCTGGCAAGCACACGCACCCTATAGCAAAAATCTCTCTCTAAAACAAACAAACAACAACAACAAAACCAGAAAGACAGCAAACCTTGAGTGGCCGGGGCCTGTAGGCCTAAGTGGAAGAGGGCTTCAGGACGGGGACCCCACTCCTCCGAATGCACCCCCACTCAGGCCGTGAGGCCAAGAAGAGAGGGGAGCCCAGGTGGGAAGAACAGGAAAGGCGTGATTGCTAATTCATGCTGAATTCCGAGCAAGGCCAACTTTGCCCAGGTGAGAGGCAGGAGCCGGGGTCCCCAGGGAGCGATGGGAGCCTCCCTCTGGGATCTCGGCCAGCCCAGGTGGCAGAGGGAGGACCAGGGGGCAAAGAGACAGGTGGGCAGAGAGGGCATCGCCCCACCACGGCCAGTGCTTGCAGGGAAACACCTCCCCCTGCACAGCCGGGCCTCACAGAGACCCAGCGCACACCCCTCCTGGGCTGTACCTCCCTCCACTGCCGAGCCTTTGGGAGATCCACGGAGCAGAGGCCAGAGTGCGGACGATCTCAGGGCCCTGCCTGCTGCTCCACGTGTCACTGGAACCCGGCGAGGACAGAAGTGGCCACACCCTCGGTGGTGGCGTCCATGGTAAGGTGTCCAGATCCGGTATGTTGGTCCAGGACAGGCAACTCCTGTGTACCCACACATAGCCGGGGGCCCTTGGCAACTGGGGTCTGCTGGTGGAGTCCTGGCTGGCCCCCAGGAGGGGCAAAGGCACCCTGTGGGCCTCTGGGATCCTTGTCATCGGAGGGGCCTGGATGCCCCCCAGACACCCCTGCTTCAACCTAGAGGAAGTTACGAGGGATTGAAATGCTGAACCCCCAGAAGTTACTCAGCCAGGTACCCACGTGTCTGCCTCAGAACTGACGTCTCCCCGGGAGCAGCAGATGGTATAATGGTTATGTCGCTGAACTCCAACATAGTCGACCACAGTTTGCGCCCCAGACCTGGCAGCTTAAAACTCACGCTGGGTGTGTGCGTGCATGCTCAAGATCCTGACAGGAGAATGGAGGAGAAGGCACTGGGGCTTGGCCATCCCCTCTGGGAGCTGATTTCTCATGTTCTGTCTCTCGGTCTCTCTGATGACAGCATGCACCCTACAGCAAAAATCTCTTTTAAAGAATAATAAGTACGGGGCCAGCAGTTAGCGTAATGGCTATGTCACTGGACTCCCACGTAGTCGACCGCAGTTCTAGTCCCGGATCTGGTGACTTAAAACTCACGCTGGGTGCGTGTGCGTGCGTGCCCAAGATCCCGAGAGGAGAATGGAGGAGAAGGGATTGTGGCGTGGCCATCCCCCCTGGGGGGTGATTTCTCACTTTCTGTCTCTCTGTCTCTCTCTGTCTTTCTGGCGAGTGCACGCACCCTATAGCAAAAACCTCTCCAAAAAAAGAAGAAGAAAAAAAAATAATAAGTAAAGAATTGATGTCTCCCCAGGCCTTACCAGCAGGAAGGGAGAGCTCCTGTCTAGCCCTGCAGGTGAACCCCAAGGCTGAGGGTTGGGGGCCTGGAGGGGTTGGTCCTGGGTTCTCCAGTACCTGCAGGGACCTGCTCGGAGCTACTGGGGAGGAGCTGGCTCTCCCTGGGAGGTGACCGCACCCTACCCGGGGCCAGCCTTTCACCTTCTCCCCTTGTCTAGACCCCCAGCCCTGCCTGAACTTCACTGAGGTCCGAGACCCCCATGCACCCCCATCACGCACACGAAGCACGCACGACCCCAGAGCATGCCCTCGTCCCTCCGCACTCCCGTCCCTGACTTAATACTCAGGCCAGCCTCCTCAGCCGGCGGTTGGGGCACTCCCGCCTCCGGCGTCCACGTCTCTGGCACGGGATTGAGCTGCAGATGTGGCCGGGCAGCCCACCAGGTCCGCAGTGAACCCCCCGACGGAGGTACCCAGACATGCAAGGAGACGCTTGATCGGTGGAGGATGCTCAGCTGGCCACTATGGGGCCCGAGTGGGCGGCCCAGCCAAGCGGCTGCCACGCCATCATCCTGCCGACCGCCACGTGGACCCCAGAGCGCCCCGGCACGGTTGGCAATGTGGGGGTGTGCTGTCGGAGGCCCCAAGGCATCACCCACAGCACCAGGGCAGGGCGGGCCGGAGGGTCAGCGGGGCTGCTCCGAGCTAAGCGGGGCCCAGCTCATGAACCGAGAAGGGCATCGGGTGGGCGCGGAGGTGGCAGTGATAAGAAGGCAGCCCAAACAATGGGGGGAAAGCCAGAGCAGGGGTGCAAGCTTAGCCTGTCAGGGCTCTTCACCCACAGCTTTCCTGAAGGGAAAAAAGAACCGCAAGAAAAACAAACTGCATTTCATGGCACACAATGAAACAATCTCGCTTTTGCGCGCAATTTTACTGGCCTCCAAGAAGTTCTGTGTTTCTAAAGATTAGCCTTCCCTTGGGAAATTAAGAAAAAAAAAACACTTTTTTTTTTTTTCTTAAAGCACATATTCGGTCCCCTCCCATGAAGTCATCCTTTGGAGCAGGTTTTCTGGGGAGCGATGCAGGGCAGGGCCTGTGAAAGCGTTTCCTAAGCCTTCTCAACTCAAGTGGGAGGAAAAGGCTTGAAAAATAGCTTTGAATTGCAGCGAGACAAAACAGGAACGGCCTCAAGCCGGGCTTCCTTCTGAAACATCTCGAACACCCTTCGGCCTGGCCTGAAATAATGGACAAAGCGTCCACCCCATGTGGGTCGCCACGTGGGGCCACGTTGGAGCCCCCGCCAGCTGGGGCCGGCAGGACAAACCCTGGGGTTCATTCCTGATGGCTAATTGTGTGCGAGAGATGTTTGCAGCTACAATAATATACAAGAATTTCCCTCGTGAAAATAGACACACTCTTGTTTTGGAACCACTGAACACAACCCTTCACCGAGTCAAGGTCCGTTTAGATCAACACGCCACGTTTCTTAGCTTAGAAGAATTGACGGAGACGGACCAGCAGGTAGCTCGGTGGTTAAGGTGCTGGACACTCCCACATGGCCAAACATGGTTTGAGTCCCGGACCTGGTGGCTTGGTTTCTCACTTTCCCTCTCTCTTTCTCTCTGTGTCTATCTCTGGTCAAGTCAAAAACAAATGCATGGGGACCAGCAGTTGGCATAATGGCCATGTCGCTGGACTCCCATGTAGTCGACCACGGTTCGAGACCTGGACCTGGTGGCTTAAAACTCACGCTGGGCGTGTGTGCGTGCGTGCCCAAGAGCCCAAGAGGAGAATGGAGGAGAAGGGATTGCGGCGTGGCCATACCCCCTGGGGAGTGATTTCTCGCTTTCTGTCTCTCTGTCTCTCTCTGTCTGTCTGGCGAGCGCACGTGCCCTATAGCAAAAATCTCTCCAAAAACAAAACAAAACAAAACAAAAGTGCATGAATAAATAAAATTAAATAAAAATAATTAAAAAAAAAAAAAAAGAATTGACGGAGAGCCACAGTCCCTAAGCTTTTTGGTACTTTTTGGGAGGGGTTTTGTGAAAGACGATTTTTCTAACGGACCAGGGTCGGGAAGCGGTGGTTTCAGGATGAAACACTTTATTTTTATTATTATTACATTGTAATAGTAAAAAGCAGTACTGACCCACAGCCTGGAGGTTGGGGCCCCTGACTAAGATGACCAAGGTCACCACGTGGGAGATACACGTGCCGGCTTTATGAGGCTTGCTGGCCACACGTAGGTGAACGGCGAGTCATTGTTATCCGACTCTTTAATATTATTTTTACATCAATCAAGGTAACGCCTCGGCAAGTCCGAGTCTTTAAATCAAACCACCCTTTTCCTATTTGAAACTTGAAGTTGGGTGGTCGCCAAGAACGCCAGGAAACAGAAGCCCGACAAGTGGCACTTCACCCAGGCACGCAGGCGCGCGGCCCGGATGCGGGGCTCACCACTCGCCGGTACCTCCAGGTCAACTGTCCCATAAACCGGGACAGTGACAGACTGCAGCCGGAGCTCATAAGTGACTCATGCTCTTTTATGGGCGCAAGGAGGGTGGAAGCGGGGGGGTATATGGGTCTACCGGGGCTGCCGTGAAGTTTCCGAGCCTGGGGGCTTAAACAGCTGGAATGTCTATCCTCTGCCTTCTGGAGGCTGAGAGGCTGAGATGGAGGTGTCCACCGGGTTCTTTCTTTTGAGACTCTCTTCTTGGTTCAGAGGTGGCTGTCTTCTCCCTGTGTCCCCATGTGGTCTTCCCTCCTCCGTGTCTTTTCCTTTCTTTCTTTCCAGAATGTTCCAGGCTAATTGCCTTAACAGAGTGCAGGTCCCAGGCTGGCTCTGCGGGACAGCAGTTCTACACGGCTTCAGTGAGGCTGGGTGCATGTAGAAGATCCCGGGTTCGGTTCCCTGGTTGACCTGTCACCCTGCCTGTGACCCCAGTCAGCCAGGAAGGCTGTGGGAGGGCTCACGGCAGGAGACCCTGCTGTTCAGGGCCCTCTCTGCCCTTCTCTCGCTCATGAAAGAGAGACATAAGCTTAAGTTTTGTTTCGTTTTGTTTTTTGAGATTTTTTGCTATAAGGCGTGTGTGCTTGCCAAAGAGACAGAGAGACAGAGAGAGAGAGAGAGAACACAATAAAATCACTCCCTCAGAGGGGGGATTCTCCCTCACCCATTCTCCCCTTGGGATTTTGGGCACAGACTCACACACGCCTGGCGTGAATTTCAAGCTGCCAGGTCCAAGACTTGAACCATGATCAGCCACATGGGATTCCAGCAATGTAAGCATTACGCCACCTGCTGGTCCCTTAAAATATTTTTAAAAAAATTATTTAATCTTATTTCTCGTTATTATTATTCTTTTTGGTTTGCTACAGGGCATGCGTGCTCACCACAGAGAGACAAAGAGAGAGAGACAGAGAGAGAAAGTGAGAAAGCAAGCTGCCAGGTCTGGGACTTGAACTGTGGTCAACCATGTGGGAGTCCAGCGTCTTAACCACCAGGCTACCTGCAAGTCCCCCCAATTTTTTTAAAAAAGAATTCAAATCTTAACTATGAATAATAGCAATTGAAAAGGGCCTTGTTCTAGCCCAAGCATCTTCTAGACCTACTGACTCCAATTTTCTTCCCATCGTGGGGAGGAGGGTGCCGGATCCTCTACATCCTGATGAGGGACGCTGTGGTCCACACCACCCTCTCCACAGCCCAGGGCCTGGCCATGGGGACATCCCCACACGTCACACAGCCTGGACATCACCTTCAGCGGCACCTCCAATGGGGAAGGCCTGGTCCCACAGCACAGTGGTTAAGAACTGTGCGAGGAAAACAGGCCCTCACAGGGCCAACCACAGTTCGAATCTCGGCCCCGATGGCTTGAAAAATACAGCGGGCACCTGCACGTGTGTGCTGAAGCATGACAGGCTGGAGGAATGGAGGAAGAGGGATGGTGAGGGTCGCACTGGCCGTGTGAGAGCCAGCTGTCTGAATCACCAGGCCACGGGGACAGTTCAGGGTGGCTACTGTAAAGAAAGGAAGAAAAAGAAAAGAAAATGGAAAACAACTAGTGTAGAAAGGATGGCGAGAAGCTGGATCCCCCGTGTACCGCTGCTGGGAATGTAAAATGGTGCAACTGCTCATGCATTACTGCAGTGCTTCAGAAACACATAGAATTGGGACCAGCAGTTGGCGTCATGGCTATGTCGCTGGACTCCCATGTAGTCAACTGCGGTTCGAGTCCTAGACCCGGTGCTTTAAACTCACGCCGGGCACATGTGCGTGCGTGCCCAAGATCCCGAGAGGAGAATGGAGGAGAAGGGATTGCGGTGTGACCATCCCCCCTGGGGGGTGATTTCTCGCTTTCTGTCTCTCTGTCTCTCTCTGTCTGGCGAGCACACGCGCCCTATAGCAAAAACCTTTAAAAACACACACACACACACACACACACACACACACATAGAATTACTACACAGGGCCAGCCGGTGATGTGGTGACTAAGGCAGCTGGATCCCATAGGGCCAACGGTGCAGTTAAGGTCACGGAACTGGTGGCTTGAAAAACACACGAGGCATGCGTGCACGTGTGTACAAGCCCTTGAAAGAAGGGGGAAGGATAGAGGAGGGGTTGCGGGGTGACCATGCCCCTTGTAGGGGGTGCTTTCTCATCTGCCCTCTCTCTCTTCCCTCAGTGAACAAACATGCCCTCTGGCAAAATTAAAAAAAAAAAAGCCATCAGAAAGACACTTACGTGTCCGTATTCATTGCAGCATCATTCACAGCTGCTAAGACATGGAATCAACCTCGGTGTCCCAAAACTGATGTCCAGATTGAAAAATTGTGATGCATGGGACCAGCAGTTAGTGTAATGGCTATGTCGCTGGACTCCCATGTAGCCGACGGCGGTTCGGGTCCCGGACCCGGTGACTTATGTCTCTCTCTGTCTGGCGAGTGCACGTGCCCTATAGCAAAAACCTCTCCAAAAAAAAAAAAAAGAAAGAAAGACACACACTGGAGAGCCCCACTTGGTACATACCGAACATCCACACACCGTACAGAAACCAAAAGGCCCACAGATATGAGCGGACAGAGGGTAAGTGCCGGGCCCCGAACCCGTGAGAGGGGAGTGACCAGTGGAGACGTGGTGGGAGGGCCAAAGGGGAACATTTAACAGTCAATGGAACGTACATGTCTCTGGAAAAAATTGCCCTGTCATTTTTGCTTTCTAAAAATAAAAACTTAATAAGGACAAGAATTACCCTATGGTCTACTAGTTCTACCTCCAGTGTCTATCAGAAAGAATTGAACGTAGGGTCTTTTTTTTTTTTGAGAGGTTTTTGCTATAGGGCACGTGTGCTCGCCAGAAAGACAGACAGAGACAGAGAGACAGAAAGCAAGAAATCACCCCCCAGGGGAGATGGCCATGCTGCAATCCCTTCTCCTCCATTCTCCTCTCGGGATCTTGGGCACGCACTCACACGTGTCTGGCATGAGTTTAAGCCACCGGGTCCGAGACTCGAACCACGGTCGACTACATGGGAGTCCAGTGACATAGCCGCCACGCTAACTGCTGGCCCCAAGAATTGAACGTAGGGTCTTGAAGAGCTGCTCACACGCCCATGTGGATGGCAGCTCTATTGACAACAGGTAAGAGGTGGGCGCAGCCACGTGTGACCCGGCGGATGAAGGAAGGAAGAAAATGTGGTAAATCCACAAAATGGAATGTTTTTCCGTCTTAGAAAGGAAGGCAACTCCGACATAGCCTTCAACACGGATGTTTCAGAACATGGTGCTCGGCGAATAAACGAGTCACAAAGGGACAAATGCTGTAGGTTCTAGATTCAATACCTAAAGTAAACAACGTCACAGGAACTTTGGGGCCAGCAGGGGGCAGGAGGTTAAGGCGCTGGAATCCCATCTGGTCAACCAAGGTCTGAGTCCCGGATTTGGAGCTTGAAAATCATGCCAGGTGAGAGTCTCGAGACTCTGTTTAAAACCAACTACTAGTGGGAACCAGCAGGTAGCGTAACAGCTATGTTGCTGGACTCCCATGTAGTTGACCGTGGTTCGCGTCCCGGACCTGGTGGCTTAAAACTCACGCTGGGCGCGTGTGCGTGCGTGCCCAAGATCCCGAGAGGAGAATGGAGGAGAAGGGATTGCGGCGTGACCATCCCCCCTGGGGGGTGATTTCTCGCTTTCTGTCTCTATGTCTCTGTCTGTCTTGCACGCGCCCTATAGCAAAAACCTCTCCAAAAAAAACCAAAAAACAAAAAACAACTACTAGCAGAGGGCAGCGAGTGGTGTCGTAGTTGAGGCACTGGACTCCCACGTGGCCAACCATGGTTCAAGTCCCACACCTGGTGGCTTGCTTTCTCATTTCCTCTTTCTCTCTCTCTCTCTCTCTCTCTCTCTGGTGAGTGCATGTGCCTTTTAGTAAATTAAATAGTCATCATTATTATTATAATTACAATTTCTTAAATAATAAAAATAAGAGGAACTAGCAAACAGGTGTAGCAGGGAGTACGGGCCCTCGCCTTTACCCCTAACCTGACCCTCGACTGCCATGCCAGGATCACAGCCTCATAGTAGGCCTGAGAAGACACCAGGGTGGTGGTGGGGACCAGTAGTTAGCGTAATGACTATGTCACTGGACTCCCACGTAGTCGACTGTGGTTCGAGTCCCAGACCAGGTGGCTTAAACTCATGCCGGGCGCGTGTGCGTGCGTGCCCAAGATCCCAAGAGGAGAATGGAGAAGGGATTGCGGTGTGGCCATCCCCTCTGGGGGGTGATTTCTCGGTTTCTATCTCTCTGTCTCTGTCTTTCTGGCAAGCACACGTACCCTATAGCATAAACCTCTCCAAAAAAAGAAAAGAAAAAAAAAAGACACCAGGATGGGTCGAGGGCAGAACGACACCCAGAGGGACCCGCGGATGGAGGGGGGTAGTCTATGAGCGCGCACAGCCAGGGACCCGCGGATAGAGGGGATAATAGGGTATAGCCCTTGCTATAGGGCGCGTGTGCACAGCCTAGATCCCTCGCATGCAGGCCACAACACAGTTCCCGCTCCTGAGAATCTAACACCACCACTGACCTGACCGGAAATGGAGCTGGTGCAGAAATGCCAGCGATGGGGAACGGCTGTAAATACAGATGGAGTTTTGCGGGCTCACCTGCTGCTCACTTCCTGCTGTGCAGCCCGTTCCTGGCACGTCACAGGCAAGTGTCAGTCCAGGGACGGTGTGGGCCGTCATGGAGCATCATGTTTGACGCCTTTGCCCCACCCAGCCCTGCTTTGCTACTTTTACCTGGAAAGCTTCTTTTAAAAAGAAAGAAAAACGCTGATTTATTCGATGTGAGAAAGATGGGAATTGGTAGGGTCTCGCACTGGGGCCACCATCTGCCGAGGTGGCGTGGTGATTAAGGAACTAAACTCCCACGTGATCAACCACAGTTCAAGTCCTGGACCTGGAGACTTGGAAGTCATGCCGGGCGTGTGTGCGTGCGTGCCCCACATCCTAGGAGCAGAGTGGAGGAGAAGGAATTGCGGCGTGGCCAGCCCCCCTGGGGGGTGATTTCTCACTTTCCCTCTCTCTGTTTCCTTCTGTTTCTCTCTGGTGGGTGTGCGTGGCTTATGGCAAAAACCTTAAAGAAAGAGAAAAGGTCTTGCACTGCGATTCTCTCCCTAGCCCTCCAAGCCAGCATTAGGGGCACATGTGCACACAGATCTGGTGTGTGCTGGTCGACCTGGGAACCAGATCCCACACTCTGTGTGACTCCGGCATCGTGGAGTGGTGTACTACCACCACAGTTAGCAGAAGTCTTCTGCTTTCCTCTTTTTTTTTTTTTTTAACACTTATTTAATTTTATTTATTTATTTTTTCATTTGTAGGGCATGCACTCACGAGAGAGAGAGAGAGAGAGAGAGAGAGAAAGAGCAAGCTGCCAGGTCCAGGACTCGAACCTTAGTGTCGACTATGTGGGAGTCCAGAGCCTTAACCACCATGCCACCTACTGGCCCCCTTGTGTTTTCTTTCTCTTGTTTTCGTTTGTTTGTTTGAGAGGTTTTGCCTTAGGGCACGTGTGCTCACCAGATAGAGACAGACAGACAGAAGAGAGAGAAAGTGAGAAATCACCTCCCAGAAGCGATGGCCATGCTGCGATCCCTTCTCCATCCTCCTCCCAGCGTCTAGGACACACACGCGTATGCACCTGGTGTGATTTTTGAGGCCACTGGGTCTGGGCCTTGAACCATGACTGACCATGTGGGAGTCCAGCAACATAACCACTACACCATTTTGCTTACTTGTTTATTTTTATTGTAAGAGAGATTTTTGCTCTAGGGCACATGAGTTCACCAGAGAGACAAAGAAAGAGAGAGAGAAAAGGTGAGAAATCACCACCTGGAGGGAATGGCCATGCTGCAATCCCTGCTCCTCCATCTCTCCCTGATTTTGAGATTTTGGGCACACCCATACACATGCCTGGTGTGAGTTTTAAGCCTCCAAGTCTGGGACTCGAACTGCAGTCGGCCCTGTGGGCGTCCAGCACCTTAACCACTACGACACCTGCTGGCCCCTCTGCTTTCCTCTTAAACATACAGGTAAGTGCTGACCGCCTATGCCTACCTGTCCAATCAATCCCACCTTAGCATGTGCCCTGGTACCAACCCAACAAAGGTCTGAATCCAGCCCATTATTTTTAAATTTTAAATTACTTATTTATCTACTCATTTATTTATTTATTTATTTTTAATTTGACCAGAGAGAGACAGAGAGAGAGAGAGGGGAAGGTGAGAAAGCAAGGTACCAGGTCCAGGGCTCGAACCATGGTCACCATGTGGGAGTGTCCAGTGCCCTAACCACCACGCCACCTGCTGGTCCCAGAATGAATCCGGCCTTTTCGCATGAGCTCACCTCAAGGTCAGCACCGTGGGGGCATGCGCAGTGGAAGCCAGGGTGTAAACCTCCAGCACATGGGCTTTGAAGGTGGGGGCCCCCGGCAGGGGAGCCACTCTGCCTCTATAACAGAGAACTTGTTTATTTCTCTTACAACGCCATTACCCAGGAGGATGGTGTTTAAAGAATGGATGTTACTACTGAAAACAAGGGCAAATTCCAGTTCTCCCTCTGGTCTTATGGAAATGAGTGGGAAAATGGCAGAATGGAAGTGCTGACACCACTGACTAAGGAGGTCCCAAAGCCTTTCCTGCTCACAGACCAGCACTGAGCACACGGGCCGCTGAGGGGCAAGAGAAGGGCCCGAGATGGGTGGGGGAGGAGAAGTCGTGGGGACAGGGAGTGCTACGGTTTAGATGTCCCCCCAGAAGTCATGTATTGAGACGTGGTCGCGACAGGATTTCTTTTTTTTTTTTTTTTTTTGGAGAGGTTTTTGCTATAGGGCGTGTGCACTCACCAGAAAGACAGAGAAAGACAGAAAGCGAGAAATCAGCCCCTGGGGGGATGGCCATGCCACAATCCCTTCTCCTCCATTCTCCTCTCGGGATCTTGGGCACGCATGCATACGTGCCCAGCATGAATTTAAGCCACCAGGTCCAGGACTCGAACCGCAGTCAGCTACATGGGAGTCTAGCAACATAGCCATTACGCCAACTGCTGATCCCGGATTTTTTTTTTTTTTCAGAGAGATTTTTACCATAGGGTGTGTGCATTCACTGGAGAGACAGAGACAGAAGGCGAACAATCACCTCCCAGGGCAGATGGCTACACCATCTCCTCCACTCTCCTCTCGGGATTTTGGGCATTCACACACATGTGCCCAGCATGAGTTTTAAGCTGCTGGGTCCGGGACTTGACCCACACTTGACTACGTGGGAGTCCTGCAACATAACTATTACATTTCCTGGTCCCTAAGATGGGATTTTAAGAAGATGAAAACTTAATTTGACTATGGTGTTAAAATATGGGGCTGGGCCAGCTCTACGGCCTGGTGGTTAAGGTGACACGTGTGTCCCGGCCAAGGTGGCCATGTGTGTGCTTGGCGATGGTGGCCATGCGTGTGCCTCGTGACGGTGGACAAGTGTGTCCTGGCATGCACAGAGCAACCTCAGGCGGCAAATCCAGGACCTTCCCCATGTGGTCTAGTATCGTAGAACATCGTGCCGCTGCTGCCCCAGCTGGCTCTTTCTGTTCTTTTAAACTTTATTTATGTACTTATTCATTTTTATTTAACCAGAGAAGGACAGAGGGAGGGGTGGGGAGTAAGAAAGCAAACTACCAGGTCCGGGACTTGAACTGTAGTCAGCCAAGTGGGAGTCCAGCGCCCTTAACCACCACAACCCCTGCCGCCCGGAAGCTGACTTTTGAATAGATCATTACTCTGTTTATTTCCCCTCCTTTCCTTTTACTTGTACACATTTGCTGATTTATTTTAATTTGCCAGAGGGCGTGTGCTCTCAACAGAGAGAAAGGAGGAGGGAAGCCACGGCTCCACCGAGCGTGGTCACGCTGCCTGCCATCCTGTCTCTCTTTCTCCCTCCTCTCGGGATTCTGGGCACACGCATGTACGCCTGGTGTGTTTTTCAAGGTCCAGGACTTGAACCACGTGGTCAGCCTTGTATGATCCGGCCGCTGGAACCACCAGGCCACGGGTTGGCCCTCTCTTTATTTTATTATTAGAAGTGTTCACCTAACATTCATGCAAGACGAAAAGTTCTGGGGGTTGGTTGCACCACAGTGAGGGTGGACTTACCACTGCTGAATTGCACGCTTCAAAATAGCTAAGAAATTCCACGTGGCATGCATTTCACCCTAATTAAATTTTTAAAAAATCTCGAACATTCAAAACAGAGCTCTGACAGCCTCCTTGTTTTCTGCACCGCATCTCACTTGTAGTGGCTCAGCACCCTCCCGGGCACCGACCCTCGCCTTAACATCTAGCTCTCAGAAATGCGCGTGTGATCACCAGCCCCCCTCTGGTGACCCAGGGCAGTCACAGAGCCAGGCAGGGAGGCGCCGCTGGACACAGAAGGGGCGCTGTGTGAGACAGAACGGGAGGCCGCGTGGCCATGTGAACTCCCAGTGGGGACAAAGTACAGTGGTGAGACCCAGTGACCGATGCCTCGCAGCCCGATACAACATGGGGACGGTGGCCCACACCCCTGGTGGGGCCAGACTCGAGTCCAAGCAACATCCGGGGAGAAAAGGAGCCCTCGAACTTAGTCAGCTCAGCAAAACCCACGTCGGTAAAGCTGGCTTTAGAGGAGAGAGTTGAAATGGGAATGTCAATCTAGTCCTGCCCGAGACACCGAAGCCTCTAGAACCCACTGTGAGGCCTGCAGAGGTCTGGGCCAAGCCACTGCCGGCCAGAGCAGACCATGCGGCTGTGCTCAGGAGCTCCTCCTGGGCCCCCAAGGAGCAGTCTGGGTGCAGCACGTTGCTGGCGTCATTGGCTAAATCCTACCCGCCCCTTTCGGGTGTGACTCGCTTTCAGGGACTCCTGAATGCCCCCCTCCCCGCCTGGACGTACCATGTAAGTATTTCTGTATCCCGGTGCCATCTGCCTGAGTCTCACCCTACCCCACACCCCACCCCACTCCGTTCCCGGTCCCAAGTACCAGGCGTAAATGATTATTTGCTGAAGGTT
The DNA here is from genome assembly GCA_026018925.1 of Tupaia tana. Lineage (NCBI taxonomy): Eukaryota > Metazoa > Chordata > Mammalia > Scandentia > Tupaiidae > Tupaia > Tupaia tana. Next base: position 29,053,405 of record JAKSZU010000026.1, on the reverse strand, counting down.
AAATAAAAGAGGAAAACTCTGCCGGGGGAACAGCCGTCCCGAGTTACTCGGCAAATCCACAGTGAGGACGAGAGGGGGCCAAGCCCAGGGTCTGAGCCCCTGGAGGGCATTGGGAACCTGCCGCTCATAAAAACCGACATGGGAAGGTCCCCAGGCCGCATCTTGAGGTCCCCCCGTGTGTCAGGCGTGTGCATGTTCGTGATCCCGGCCAGCCGAGGTTGGAGCAGATTGCGGTGTAAGGACCCTGTTGAGGATGCCTCTCTGTCTGTCTGTCACTTGTGGAAAGAACAAACAAATAAACTTTAAAGAACAACTGCACGGGGACCAGCGGATGGCGAAATGATTACGTCGCTGGACTCCCACGTAGTCGACTGCTGTTCAAGTCCCGGACCCGGTGGCTTGAACCTCACGCCAGGCATGCATGTGTGTGTGCCCAAGATCCCGAGAAGAGAATGGAGAAGAAGGGATTGTGGTGTGGCCATTCCCCCTGGGGGGTGATTTCTCACTTTCTGTCTCTGTCTCTCCAGCAAGCACATGCGCCCTATAGCAAAAATCTCTCTTAAAAACAAAACAAGAACTGCATGTTGGCAGAGTGGGCACGTTCAGCTCTGTGGCTGGAGGGTGGCAGGACCCTCCCTGAACGTCAGTTCTGAAGGTCAGCTACCCTTCAGCCTCTGCCCTGCTGGGAGCTGAACACAGGCCCTCGAGGGCGGCCTCTCAGAGTGGGAGCCGGACTCCTCCCCAGGGAAAGCCCTGGTAAACATCGCTGTGCACACTCAGCTCAACGCCCGCCCGCCCTTCAGGAACCTTCCCAGCCCTGCCCTGCCCCGGGCTGTACGCCGGCCAGCCTCCGGGAAGCACCTGCCTGACTCACTCAGCTGTCACCGTGGGGAGGACAGTGCATCCTGGCCGGCGTCCATGGGCAAACACAGCAGGGCTCCGGGAGAGGCCGGAGCTGGACGCAGCCCTGTCCAAGAGAAACCACGCACCTGCACACGCGGAGGTGCCCCCTGCTTCCACAGCACAACGGCACCTCCCTCCTTCCCAGGGCGGGGGCCGCCTGGCCTCCTGTCCCCCCTCCCAGGGCAGCGGGCCACGAGGGGCGGTGGACTCCACCCCATCAAACCTCTTTCTGATCCTCATTGTCTGGGCCCTTGGCATGGAGGACCAGGGTGGGCATAACTCTTCCCTGTGACAGCACTCTGGTGGCGGGACTGACTGGAAAGGGCGAGAGGGAACTTTCCGGACCACTGGAAATGTTCTATCTCTTAAAGGGAAGTGCTTTTTATGAAATTGTTCATCTGTCAATAGTCCTCTCGTGAGCCAAAGATCTGTGCGTTTCATCATATGAAAGTAAGTCTATTTAAAAACAAGACCACTGGGGCTGGCGGGTGGAGTGGTGGATAAAAGCACTAGAGTCTCACATGGTGGACCGCGGTTTGAGTCCTGGATCTGGCAGCTTACTTTCTCACTTTCCCTTTTTCTCTCTCTCTGGCCAAATTAAAAATAATAATAACAGGGGGACCAGTAGTTGGTGTAATGGCTATGTTGTTGAACTCTTAGTTGACATAGTCGACTGCGATTCTGTGGCTTAAATTCATGCCAGGCGCATGTGGGTGTGTGCCCAAGATCCCAAGAGGAGAATGGAGGAGAAGGGATTGCGGCGTGGCCATCCCCCCTGGGGGGTGATTTCTCACTTTTTCTCTCTCTGCTTCTCTCTGTCTTTCTGTCAAGCACATGCACCCTATAGCAAAAACCTCCCCTCCCCCAAAAAATAATAATAACAAATGGAATTAAATAAATAAAAAATTCTAAAAATCAAAACAAAACAAAAAGCAAGACCACTTCACACCCATGAGGGTAGTTACTGTCAAAAAAAAAAAAAAAAAAAAAACAGAAAATGGGGACCAGCAGAAGGCATAATGGTTACATCATTGAACTCCCACTTTGTTGACTGTAGTTCAAGTCTCGGACCTGATAGCTTAAAACTCATGCCAGGCGCGTGTGCATGTATGCCCAAAATCCTAAGAGGAGAAAGGATTGCGTATGGCCCTCTCCCCTGGGGTTGATTTCTTGCTTTCTGTCTCTCTGTCTCTCTCTCTGACTCTCTGGCTAGTGGATGCACCCTATAGCAAAAAATCTTTCTTGAAAAAACAAAACAAAACAAAACAGAAAATGGGGGCCAACAGGTGACATAGTGGTTAAGGCACTGGACTCCCATGTAGCCAACCGCAATTCAAATCCCAAGACCTGGACTTACATGTCCCAAATCCCGAGAGGAGAGTGGAGGCAGGATTGCAGCTTGGTTTTCTCCCCTGGGACGTGATTTCTTGCTTTCTCTCTCTCTGTCTCTCCAGTGAGTACACAAGAATCTCTTTAAAAAAAGAACAACAGAAAATGAGGACCAGCCCCAAAAGGTAGTAGTTGAGCACTGTACATGGGAAAATGGATCCTACGTGGCCGGTGGCAGTTCGAATCCTAGTCCCAGAAGCGTGAAAACCACGCCAATGCGGGTGCATGCCCAGAATCGTAACAGGTGGGGAGATAGAGGGAAGGGGACAGTGTGACTGCCCTGATGCCGGGGTGCTTTCTCCCCCCTTCTTCCTCCTCTTTCTCTGGCAAACATTTGTGCATTCTGGGAAAAAGGAAAAAAGAAAACAGGTCCAGGGCAGATTTAAACCCCTAGCACCCGGAGCTGTCTCAGTTCTCGGAGCTTCTTCCTGGTGAGCAAGGAGGTCTTTGAGTCTGGCGCCTGCACCTTCCTGGAAAAAGAGCCCCCAAGCAACAGCCTTCGCTCACACCTCCAATGACAAAGAAACCAAGACTGCCCCTACCACGAGGCCGGAGGAGGCATAGGCCTCTGTGGACTTACCCAAGGGAGATACAGAGCAACAAGGAGCGATTGAGCATATTGATGAGTACAAGATGAAATAGACAGACTTGAGGAGCAAGCCCGCGAGGAGACGATTGAGCATATTGATGAGTACAAGATGGAATAGACAGACTTGAGGAGACTTTGAAAGTAGAACACAACCATAACAAAACCCGTCCATCGTTTCCTCAGAAGTGGTCAGAATTGATCACCAACTTTTGCCAACCCTCCACAAGAGTCCGCACTGCTTGGAGAGGAGGATGAAGAGGCGCTGCCTCATTTGACCAGAGTCGAAGTGACAGAAGTTGAAGAGATTAAATCAGGTAATGCAATAGATTTTTACTTTGACGAAAATCCTTGCTTTGAAAATAAAGTTCTCTCCAAAGAATTTCATCTGAATGAGAGTGGGGACCCATTTTTGAAGTCCACTGAAATCAAATGGAAATCTGGAAAGGATTGGATGAAACGTTCAAGTCAAACACAGAATAAAGCCAGCAGGGAGAGGCGGCATGAGGAAGCAGAGAGCTTCTCTTGGTCTACTGGTAAACCTGGCCTACTGGTAAACCTGGCCTACTGGTAAACCTGGCCTACTGGTAAACCTGGCCTACTGGTAAACCATCCTTCTGATGCAGGAGCCAGTGAGTTAGGGGTGGTCTTCCAGGATGACTTTTGACCAAATCCGTTACAATACTACTGGACTCCCATATGGATGATGAAGAAGGGTAAGGAGAAGATGATGATGGTGAAGAAGAAGAAGAAGAAGGAGAAGAAAAGAAGGAGGAGGAGAAAGAAGAAGAAGGAGAAGAAGAAGAGGAGGGATTGGAAGATACTGTTGAAGAAGGGGATGAGGATGAAGGTGAAGAAGATGAAGATGATGATGAAGGTGAGGAAGGAGAAGATGACTGACAGAACACTGGGGAATTTCAATCCTCCTTTAAAAAAAATTTTCTCCAGTCCCTGGGAGCAAGTTGCAGTCTTTTTATTTTTCTTTTTTTCCCGCTCTCATGCTCAGTTACCCTGTTTTTAAGGACTCTTCTCTACGCTATGGTTCTTCTTCCCTTTTTTTTTTTTTTTTTGGAGAGGTTTTTGCTAGAGGGCGCATGCGCTCACCAGACAGACAGAGAGAGACAGAGAGACAGAAAGTGAGAAATCACCCCCCAGGGGGGATGGTCACGCCGCAATCCCTTCTCCTCCATTCTCCTCCCGGGATCTTGGGCACGCACGCACACGCGCCCGGTGTGAATTTAAGCCACCGGGTCCGGGAGTCAAACCGCGGTAGACTACATGGGAGTCCAGCGACATAACCATTACGCTAACTGCTGGTCCCTCTACACTATGGTACTCAACTTATTTTAGGGGGAAAAAACCTTAAGCAGAATATAATGGGAAAAGAATCTTTACCCTTTTCTGTTCCAAATTCATTTTGATCCCTTCCTGTCTCGACAAAAATGGTTTGGAATCCACACCACCGCGCTCTGTGGGAAAAAGAAGATCCCTCTGCTCCCTTCGCTCTGCTGGGGGCTGGAGGGTGCTGGGCCCCTGTGTGGTAGTGCACGGAATTCTAGCGTTTCCCCCCTTTCTCTGTATACTGGGCTCGGAAACTGCACTGTGTCTCTATGCGAATACGGACAGTTAGCATTTACCAACATGTATTTATCTACTTTGTCTTGTTTAAAAAAAAAAAACTTAAAAAAAATCAGGGTTCTAGGAGGTCAACAAAGGGTGGTTTGAGCTGTTTGGGTGGGTTAAGTGGGCATTTTGACAACATGGCTTCTCCTTTGGCATGTTTAATTGTGATGTTTAATGGACGTCCTTGCAGATGGCACGTTTAAAAATAAAATCCTCTTCTAATGATGACTTGAGCCCTGCCACTCAGTGGGAGGATCAGTAGGACCTGTGGGCTCTTATTTGGAATTGATGTTCTCTATTTAATTTTGTTCCTGTTTGTTTATTTATTTATTTATTTATTTATTTAATTTTTGCTATAGGGCACGTGCGCTCGCCAGAGAGACAGAGAGACAGAAAGAGAGAAATCACTCCCGGGGGGGATGGCCACGCCACAATCCCTTCTCCTCCATTCTCCTCTCGGGATCTTGGGCACGCACGCACATGCACCCGGTGTGAGTTTAAGCCACCGTGTCCAGGACTTGAACTGTGGTTGACTACATGAGAGTTCAGTGACATAGCCATTACACTAACTGCTGGTCCCTGTTCCTGTTTATTTAAAAAAATTTTTTTTGTTTCACTGGGAAGGAAAGATGCTCAGTTTCAAACGTTCAAAGTGTACAAGTTGCTTTGTTACAATAAATGTGAACACACACACACAGGGAAACAGAAAATGACCTACGCTGACCAGGATGTGGGGACACCAGACTCCGCGAGCACTATTGGTGGGAATGTAAAGTGGTACAGCTGCTGTGGAAAACAGTGTGGCATTTCCTAAAAACACGAATGTAGAATTACCATACGGGGGCCAGGTGGCATGGTAGTTAAGGTGCTGGCTCCCACATGGCCAACTGTGGTTCCAGTCCCAAACCCGGCAGCTGTGTGTGTGTGTGTGTGTGTGTGTGTGTGTGTGTTCCCAGAATCCCAGGAGGAGAATGCCAAGGGACTGTGGTGTGGCCATCCTCCCCCCAGAAGATTTCTCACTGTCCCTCTCACTGTCCCTCTATCTCTCTCTGGGAAGCACACGTGCCCTATGGCAAACACCTAAAGAAAATAAGATTACCATATGACCCAGCAATTCCACTGCGGGGGTAGAGCCCCGAGACTTGAACCAGGGTCTCCAATGGATTGGGACATGTGTGTTCATAGCAGCACTATTCCCCATAACCAAGAGGTAGAAGCCACAGTGTGTTCATCAAGGGATGACTGGGTAAAGAAAATGTGATACATCCCCACGATGGAGGGCCTGCCAGCCTTAGGAATGAAGGCATTCTTTTTTTTTTTTTTTGGAGAGGTTTTTGCTATAAGGTGTGTGTGCTCACCAGAAAGACAGACAGAGACAGAGAGACAGAAAGCGAGAAATCATCCCCCGGGGAGATGGCCACGCCGCAATCCCCTCTCCTCCATTCTCCTCTCGGGATCTTGGGCACGCACGCACACACGCCCAGTGTGATTTTAAGCCACCGGGTCTAGGACTTGAACCGTGGTCGACTACAGAGTCCAGCAACATAGTCATGATGCCAACTGCTGGTCCCGAAACGAAGACATCCTGACAAAGCTACAGCATGGGTAAGCCTAGAAGATATTACGCCCAGTAAAATAAGCCAGCCCCAAAGACACATGTTGTATGGTACCACGTCGATGAGGTTCCCAGAGCAGTTAAGTTCCCAGAGACGGAAGTAGAATGGCGAGTGCTGGGAGCTAAGGGGAGGGGATGGGGACTGAGCGTTTCATGGGGACAGAGTTCCAGTTCTGCAAGATGACAAGAGTCCTGGAAGTGGAGCGTGGTGATGATCACACAGCGATGCTAAGGCACTGAATGGCTCTGAAATGCACACTTAAAAATGGTCATTCTGGGGGGCCCCAGGTGGTGTGGAGGTTAAGGCACTGGGCTCCCACACGGCTGACCATGGTTAGAGTCTGGACCCAACGGCTTGAAAATCACACCAGGCCAGTGTGTGTGCGTGCCCAAAATCCTAAGAGAAGCGTGCAGGAGGGTTGCAGCATGGCCATCCCCCCAGGGGGTGATTTCTCAGTTTCCCTCTCACTGCCTCTCTCTGTCTCTCTCCAGTGAGCACATGTACCCTATGGTTAAAAAAAAAAAAAAAAAAAAAAAAAAAAAAACTAAAAAAATGTGGGACCAGCAGTTAGCGTAATGGCTATGTCACTGGACTCCCATGTAGTCGACTGCAGTTCAAGTCCCGGACCCGGTGGCTTAAACTCATGCCGGGCGCGTGTGCGTGCGTGCCCAAGATCCCGAGAGGAGAATGGAGGAGAAGGGATTGCAGCATGGCCATCCCCCCTGGGGGGGGTGATTTCTTGCTTTCTGTCTCTCTGTCTTTCTGGTGAGTGCATGGGCCCTGTAGCAAAAACCTCTCTCTAAAAAAAAAAAAAAAAAAAAAAAAAAAAAAACTAAAAAATACATAACTTTTTTATTAAGTGCATTTTGCACTTTTATACGTACTTTACCACCATGAAGTGAGAACGATGTACAAGGTCTCATAACCCTCCATGCCCTCGTCCTGGCTTTTCACCTGAATCTGGAGGGCGGGGAGAAAATGCCGCACCGCAAAGCTGGGCCGCGTGAGAAGGCCCAGTCAGAGGCCGCCTGAGCATGCGGGGTGTACGCGTGACCCAGGTGGGCGGAGTCAGGAGTGGATCGTGGCATGAAGACTCTACTGGGGAATCAGCTGGTGGCGTGGGGGTTAAGGCAGCTGGATCCCACGTGGCCTACGGAGCAGTTCGAGTCCTGGACTCGGTGGCTTGAAAAACATCCCAGGCACGTGTGCGTGCGTGGCCAAAATTCTGAGAGGAGAAGGGATCGTAGTGCGGCCATCCCCCTGGGGGCGATTGCTTTATCCACTGAGCACGCATGCTCTGTAGAAATTAAAAAACAAAGATCTCTCTCTCTCTCTTTCTTAGAAAAAAAAAAATAAATACACTTTAAAAACAGTAAAAAAAAAAAAAAAAAAAAGAAAAGAAAAGAAAACGCACACTTCCCCCGCCTCTTCCGCATCAGCCATGCTTCCTCGGGAAATGCCCCTGTGGGCTACAGAGTCCCCAAGAGCCCCATGGGCCAGCCCAGGCCCATCTCCCCACCAATGGGCTTGGGTGTGTCGGGTCCTTCTGTCACGTTCCAGAGCAGACCTAGAGCCACCATACTATGTGTGGGGGAGCAGGTGGCATGGGGGTTAGGATGCTGCCTCCCACAAGGCCAACTGCGCAGTTCGAGTCCTGGACCTGGTGGGTTGACATCATGCTGGGCACAGGTGTGTGCGTGCCCAAAATCCCAAGAGGAGAAGGGATTGCGGTGTGGTCATCCTCCTGAGGTGTGATCTCTCTCTCTGTGTCTCTGTCTCTCTCTCCTTAGAGAGTGCATTCTTCCTATAGCAAGCTAAGAAAAAAAAACAAATAGAACCACCACATGGAGAACAGATCTTGGGGCTGTGCAAAGGCTGGGTGCTGTCGTCACACACAAGGACCCTTGTCACACCCCGGGACTGCCAGTCAATGGACGTGTCATGCCCCAGACAGGCCTCTGGCAGGTGGCTCTCTTGGAGATTTTGGGCAGAGCGAGGCGGTGTCTCCCCGATCAGCCCTCCTTCAGAGAGCGTCCCAGAGCACAGAGGCCCGACAGCCTGCTGGGGCCCACGGCAGACCCGTCCTCTCCTGAGTGGCCTGGAGCCCTGGAGGGCCTCGGTGGTGCTCGCCTGCTGCCCTCCGCAGGAACCCTGCAGGCCCGCCCAGGTCAGCTTGCCCACTCCAGCAGAGCACGAGGGTCTGAACCAGCCACGGGTAACACGACGGCCAGCCCGGATGTCTGTCTCCACAGGAGGAAGTGTTACGCCTTGGCTCAGCAAACGTCTTCTGAAAGAACCGGTTCCCCTGTCCACAACAACATGGCCCAAGACCCCCCACCCCTGTCCCCAATGCCAGAAAACACGCACAGTACCACCCCCTCTGCCGACAACGTTTCCCATCATGCATCCCTATGATAAAGTGCCGTTTATAAATACGGCACCGTAGCCTGGTCCCATGGGCTGGTGGTGCAGGGAGCCAGATCCCACATGGCCTACCAAGGTTTGAATCCTGGTCCAGCCGCTTAAGAAACAACAGGAGGGACCAGCAGTTGGCATAACGGCATGTCACTGGACTTCCATGTAGTCAACTGCAGTTCGAGTCCCGGACCTGGTGGCTTAAACTCACACTGGGCGCGTGTGCGTGCGTGCCCAAGATCGTAAGAGGAGAATGGAGGAGAGGAGATTGCAAAGTGGCCATCCCCCCGGGGGTGATTTCTCGCTTTCTGTCTCTCTGTCTGTCTCTGTCTTTCTGGCGAGCGCATGCGCCCTATAGCAAAAACCTCTCAAAAACAAAACCCTTCTAGTTCTGTACCGTCCCTTCTCGTGACAATGGTGGAACAGGACGAGCAGCCACGTACGAGGCATGGGATCCGGTGGGGATGCTGGATGGAGGGGTGGGTCACGCCCTGCGCTGGACAGAGGAGAACGATCCCAGGCTATTCACGCTGCTCGGACGGCATACAATTAAAAACGGACACATCCTTTCCATCTGGGATTTTCCATGCAATGTCAGCCAGCAGGTGACGTCGGTGACGGACTCAGTGGAAAGTGAAACTGTGGATGAGGCGGACACGGGGCTGCCGTGGTGAAGCCACCGCACCCAACACGAGGACGAGTGGGCGTGGCTGTGTCCCACTGACACTTTGCGGGGACGCTCGAATGGAATCTCATGGCGTTGTCACGTGTCCTAGCCGTTTAACGATGCGTCCACCACGCTGAGCTTCTAAACCACTGAGTCAGGCTGGGGGGACCGAGCCAACAGACCCCTCCATGCCCACCTCAAGGTGGGCCCTCAGCCACGTGTCCCCCACCACCGCACCCCCGAGGGATCATCGTAGGACACACTGTGAGCCGTGGTGATGTCAGCTCCGGAGGAAGCGGGGAGGATAAACAGACGACAGCGAGGGCAGCGGGTCAAAGCCCACATCATAGTTTGGACTCGTGCCCAGGGCTGACACTGTCACTCCAAAGGCTGCTTAAGCCTTAAGATCTCCCATAGGACTCTTTCCACCCTCTGGACTTGCATAGTTCTAGAAATACATGAGACCCCGCTTGCTAGAAAATGAATCCAGAGGGCTGATCCCATGGCTGGGTGGTTAAGGGAGCAGATCCCACATGGCCGACTAAGCGGTTCAAATGCTGGCCCCCATGGTTTGAAAAAACATCCTTGGGGTGGTGGGCATAGGTGGTTAAGGCTCTCAACTCCGCCATGGTCAAACTGCAGTTTGAGTCCTGGACCCTGGTGTGAAAATCACTCCAGGCGCATGTGCGTGCATGCTCAAGATCCCAAGAGGAGAGTGGGACCAGCAGTTAGCATAATGGCTATGTCACTGAACTCCCATGTAGTCGACTGCAGTTTGAGTCCCGGACCCGGTGGCTTAAGCTCACGCCGGGCGCGTATGCGTGCGTGCCCAAGATCCCGAGAGGAGAATGGAGAAGGGATTGCGGCGTGGCCATCCCCCCTGCGGGGGGGTGATTTCTTGCTTCCTGTCTCTCTGTCTCTCTGGTGAGCACATGCATCCTATAGCAAAAACTTTTCCCAAAAAGAAACAAGAAAAAAATTAAACCAGCGCCCTGCTGCGTCTGTCCACATGCACGAGGTGAGCGGTGACAAAATGACAAGGACTCCACACGGTGGCTTCGGCACACAGGAGCTCAATTGACTCAGCAGTGACAACACACAGTAGGTTGGTGTCAGCCGGACCCCCTTCATTAAGATCAGAAATAGCCATGCTCAGACGGGGCTCAGTCCGGGCCAGGCAATGGGTGGACGGCCCTAAGCCTACCAGGCTGGTCTTCACCAGGGACCACGGGCCTGGAGCCCTGCGGGGACGAGGCCACTCCAGGCCACCTCTCAATCCCCAGCATGGCTGCACAGATGGCGCCCCAGGAAGTAAGGGCTGACCTGAAGTGCACTTCCTGAGTGACCTGGAGGGCAGCAGCCATAGGCTGGCTCCCTGGAGAGCCAGGGGGACGGGGAGCAGGTGTGTCACGGGACAGACCTTCAGTTGAGGAGGTGAAAACATTCCAGGCTGGATGGTGTTGGCTGTGGATATACCAGCGCTTCATGCCACTCAACTGTACACTTGAAAATGGTTCCAGGACAGCCGGACGGCGGTGCAGCAGTGCCTGTGATGCTCTGTGAAGCGGAACTCACGTGAAGGCTGCTGGTTCAGGTCCCGGGCTTTCCCTGGGTGCACAGCACATGCGTGCTCATGATCCAGGCAGGCAGGTGGACCACTGCATGGAGACCCTTCTGGCTGCTAACCTTTAAAAAATGGCTAGTGTGGAGCTAGCGGTGGTTGTGCCACTGGACTCCCACAAGGCCGACTGTAGTTCAATTCCCGGACCTGGAAGCTTGCTTTCTCACTTTCTCTCTCTCGGTCTCTGGTGAGCACATGTGCCCTACATGACGTTCTTAAAAATAATAAATTAAATTATTCTTTAAAAAGGATGGTTAGTGTTATGTGACATACACAAGGGGTCCTGGAAAATGGATATTACAAAAAACTATGCACGCATTTCAGACTTTTTTTTTTTAACTTTTTTTTTATTCTTTTTTTTTTTTTTGGAGAGGTTTTTGCCATAGGGTACGTGCACTCGCCAGACAGATAGAGAGAGACAGAGAGATAGAAAGCGAGAAATCACCCCCCAGGGGGGATGGCCACGCTGCAATCCCTTCTCCTCCATTCTCTTCTCGGGATCTTGGGCACGCACGCACATGTGCCCAGCGTGAGTTTAAGCCACCGGGTCCAGGACTCGAACCGTGGTCAGCTACGTGGAAGTCCAGCAACATAGCCATTACGCTAACTGCTGGTCCCTTTTTTTTTTTTTTTTTAACTTTTTGAAGTCCTCTTGTATTTTACTTTCTTTTTTCTTTTTTTTTTTTTAAAGAGAAAGGAAGATGTGCAGGACCTGCAGATGGCATAATGGTTACCTCGCTGCACTCCCATGTAGTCCAACCGCAGTCCAGGGACTGTGGTTCGAGTCCCCGACCTGGTGGCTTCAAACTCACGCCGAGTGCGCGCGCGCGCGTGTGTGTGTGTGTGTGCCCCAAATCCCGAGAGGAGAATGGAGGAGAAGGGATTGCACTGTGGCCATTCCCCAGGGGGTGATTTCTCACTCTGTTTCTCTGTCTCTCCAGCGAGCACATGTGCCCTGTAGCAAAAATCTCTCTAAAAATAAAAAGAAAGAAAAAGAAGAAGGAAAGAGCCCACCTTCTGGGTAATCACCACCTCCTCCCACTCCTACCTCCCGTCTCTACAGTAAAAACAGACCCCAGCTCGCCCACTACCTGGTGTCTCCGACCTGCGCGCCCACGAGGTCCAGTGGGAGGTCCAGTCCCATCCGGACTCAGGAATCAGAGGTGGAAGTGACAGCGTCAACCCTGAAGCTCCCGCCTGCGGTGTTCCCATCCAGTATAGGCAGATGGCGACAAGCCGTGGCGTGGATGCGAAGCCACCAGGCCACCTGCAGGACCACCAAGTCGTATTTCACCTCCCCGGGTTACTCGGGCCTCGGGTCTGGGCACCATGTGTGTCGCAGCTGCAGGATCCAGACGTCCACAGTAGGAGACCAAGCTTGGCCCAAAGAAGGAGAGGCCGAGACCGAGTCAGACCGGGAGATGCACGAGCGGCACAGAGGACAGTGGCAGTCACAGTGTCGGTGGTGGCTGGAGGCGGTGCACCTGGACAATTCCGTGGTTGCCCACCACGACCCAGACCACAACCCCCACTGGCCAGCCGAGCCCGCAGGGCAGAGGTCCACTTGCCATCTGTTCGGGGACAGCGCCACCAAGATCCTGGCCACGGAGACCGTGGCTCAGCCGAACTTTGACAAGCACGGTGACAGAAAGCAGCCCGGGAGATGGCCGATTGTCCCCTAAGGTCTGCCACAAGGGCCCCTGGCGTGTGTCTGAAAGGCGTCCCCAGCCTCGTCCCCATCCTTTTGGATACTCCCTCTGCTCTTCTCTGTATTTTGCTCCAGAAAGGGGACTTTAGACTGGGAGAGACTCTTGTTCGTCAGAGTCCCCGTGGGAGGGAATGTCCTATGCCAGCCAGCTCCTTAGAAGTCAGAGGATGGGGACTGTCACCCTCATGAGAGTTTTCTCTTGGTGCAAAATAATGATTTTCTATAAATCACACTGCTTTTTTTATTTTTTATTTTTATGTATGTATGTATTTATTTATTTAGAGAGGTTTTTCTTTGTGCTATAGGGCACATGTGCTCGCCAGACAGACAGAGAGAGACAGAGAGACAGAAAGCAAGAAATCACCCCCCAGAGGGGATGGCCACGCTGCAATCCCTTCTCCTCCATTCTACTTCGGGATCTTGGGCACGCACGCACACGCGCCCAGAGTGAGTTTTAAGCCACCGGGTCCGGGACGCGAACAGCGGCCGGCTACGTGGGAGTCCAGTGACATAGCCATCACACTAACTGCTGGTCCCAATCACACTGTATTTTAAAATACACATCTATATGCTGCCAATAGGAGTGCTCAGTTCATTAAAGTCCTTGCCTAGAAAAAAAAGAAGACAAAGTCACTGGGGGGAGGAAAGAGCAATGTCCCGGAGCCCTTCCAAGGCCGCGCTGTTTTCGCTCCGTGAGCCAGGAAACGTGTGACAGCGTCCGATCGATTCTGTCCCCGTGCTTTTCAGCACTCCAGCGAAGTGTGAACAGGGGCGAGTGCCGGTGCCCGCCACCTCCTCCCGGTCCACTTCCTACCACAGGAGGCAGGCGGGCCCCCGAGGCACCGCCACAGCGGGGTGGGGACCAGGGCACAGGCAGTCCCTCACTCTGCGATGTGGCCAACGCCCCGAGGCTGCGCTCATGACTGGGGCTCTCCCAGCCGCACTCCAGCTACTTCAAGTCGGAGCGTGCTCCAGGGCAGGGACCAGGGACATTGGCCGGGGGTGCACCAGGTGCTGTCGGTGTCCCCACCCCCGGGGGCCAGCTGTCCAGCTGCATGGAATGCCCCTCCTGGCCATGTCCACCGAGGGGCGTCCTGTGTGGGTCCTGTATCCCAGTCAGCGCAGACTCTGAGGCCCCGCCCTGAGCTGGGCCCCTGTAGGCCTCAGTGCCCTGCACCTGCCCTGCACCCCTCAGTGTCCTATGCCCCCTAGTGCCCTGCACCCCTCAGTGCCCTGCACCCCTCAGTACCCTGCACCCCTCAGTGCCCTGCTCCCCTCAGTACCCTGCACCCCTCAGTGCCCTGCACCCCTCAGTGCCCTGTACCCCTCAGTGCCCTGCACCCCTCAGTGCCCTGTACCCCTCAGTGCCCTGCACCCCTCAGTGCCCTGCTCCCCTCAGTGCCCTGCACCCCTCAGTGCCCTGCTCCCCTCAGTGCCCTGCACCCCTCAGTGCCCTGCACCCCTCAGTGCCCTGTACCCCTCAGTGCCCTGCACCCCTCAGTGCCCTGCTCCCCTCAGTGCCCTGCACCCCTCAGTGCCCTGCACCCCTCAGTGCCCTGCTCCCCTCAGTGCCCTGCACCCCTCAGTCCCCTGCTCCCCTCAGTCCCCTGTACCCCTCAGTGCCCTGTACCCCTCAGTGCCCTGCTCCCCTCAGTGCCCTGCTCCCCTCAGTCCCCTGCACCCCTCAGTGCCCTGTACCCCTCAGTGCCCTGTACCCCTCAGTGCCCTGCTCCCCTCAGTGCCCTGCTCCCCTCAGTCCCCTGCACCCCTCAGTGCCCTGTACCCCTCAGTGCCCTGTACCCCTCAGTGCCCTGCTCCCCTCAGTCCCCTGCTCCCCTCAGTCCCCTGCACCCCTCAGTGCCCTGTACCCCTCAGTGCCCTGCACCCCTCAGTGCCTGCACCCCTCAGTGCCTGCACCCCTCAGTGTCCTATGCCCCCTAGTGCCCTGCACCCCTCAGTGCCCTGCACCCCTCAGTACCCTGCACCCCTCAGTGCCCTGCACCCCTCAGTGCCCTGCTCCCCTCAGTGCCCTGCACCCCTCAGTGCCCTGCACCCCTCAGTCCCCTGCTCCCCTCAGTCCCCTGCACCCCTCAGTCCCCTGCACCCCTCAGTGCCCTGCACCCCTCAGTCCCCTGCACCCCTCAGTGCCCTGTACCCCTCAGTCCCCTGCACCCCTCAGTCCCCTGCACCCCTCAGTCCCCTGCACCCCTCAGTGCCCTGCTCCCCTCAGTGCCCTGCACCCCTCAGTCCCCTGCACCCCTCAGTCCCCTGCTCCCCTCAGTGCCTTGCACCCCTCAGTCCCCTGCACCCCTCAGTGCCCTGCACCCCTCAGTCCCCTGCACCCCTCAGTGCCCTGCACCCCTCAGTCCCCTGCACCCCTCAGTGCCCTGCACCCCTCAGTCCCCTGCACCCCTCAGTGCCCTGCACCCCTCAGTGCCCTGCACCCCTCAGTGCCCTGTACCCCTCAGTCCCCTGCACCTCTCAGTGCCCTGCACCCCTCAGTGCCCTGCTCCCCTCAGTGCCCTGCTCCCCTCAGTGCCCTGCACCCACGTGCTGACTAGTACCCAGCCCCACCCTCCTAGCCTGGCTCTCACCCACCCCTTCCCAGGTCAGCCCCTGCATGTCCTTTGGCTCCTGCAATCCAGCAGGAGAGACCCGGATGCAGCCGCAGCATGTGAACCTCTCTCTGTCCCAGGCGCCCACGCCTGTGCGCTGTGCGGCCAGGACGGGCAGAGTGCACAGGGGACCAGACGCAGGAGGAGCACGGAGGCAGGCGGCAGAGAGGAGGTGAGGCTGAGCTCCCCACAGCCTCGGAAACCCGCTTCCTCCCTCCCTCCCTCCCTCCCTCCCTCCCTCCCCTCCTTCCTTCCTTATTACTTCCATGTTTAAAAGTTATTTGTTCCCAGACCAGCAGTTAGTGCAATAGCTATGTTGCTGGACTCCCACATAGTCGACCGTGATTTGAGTCCCAGACCCAGTGGCTTAAACTCACGCCGGATGCCTGTGCGTGCGTGCCCAAGATCCCGAGAGGAGGATGGAGGAGAAGGGATTGTGGCGTGGCCATCCCCCCTCGGGGGGGATTTCTCACTTTCCGTCTCTCTGTCTCTGTCTCTCTTTCTGGTGAGCGCACACGCCCTATAGCAAAAACCTCTCCAAAAAAAAGAAAGTTATTTCTTTTTTTCTTTTCTTTTTTTTTTTTTTTTTTGGAGAGGTTTTTGCTATAGGGCGCGTGCGCTTGCCAGACAGACAGAGAGAGACATAGAGACAGAAAGCGAGAAATCACCCCCCAGGGGGGATGGTCACTCCGCAATCCCTTCTCCTCCATTCTCCTCTCGGGATCTTGGGCACGCATGCACACGCGCCCGGCGTGAGTTTTAAGCCACTGGGTCCGGGACACGAACCACAGTCGACTACATGGGAGTCCAGCGACATAGCCATTACGCTAACTGCTGGTTCCCAAGAAAGTTATTTCTTCACGTAAAAGAGTGAGACAGAAAGAGAGAGCCACAGTGGTTTCTCCACCTCAGCAAACCCTGACCACGGAGACCTCGGGACACAGACCTGGGACCTTCGCGGGGGTCTCTGCAGCGGCGAGACAGCCACCCAGAGCTGTTTCTAGAACAAGTGAGTCCAGTGCCTTATGGGCTCTGCTACGACCGTCCAACCTCGGACTCCCAGTCCCTCCGGAACACGGTTCTGAGGACGCGCCCATCAGAACGGAGCTGCCCGTCTAAGCCGGCCTTTCCCAAACCCGATTCACTGCCCGAAAACCAAGCACTGGATCAGCATTCGGCTTTGACTTGCTGTTTCTTGTCTTCCAATGGCCCTTTGTGACAGCCCGCCCGGTTAGGCCCAGGGACGAAGATGGCTATGTCCACCAAGTACCACCCGCCGCCTGGGGTAACCATTTCAGGGCACGAGCTCAGCCAGGCTCCAGAAAACAGGAAAAGCAAACGCTGAGTCTTTACATAAATATATATTCTAGAAAAGTCCGCATGCACCAGCCCGACGGGAAGGTCACACGAAGCTCTGAGCTGCTCCGCGCTCTCTCGACCCGCCCGCCTGCTTTATACAATGCGCGGCTTTGAACTGTTTATAAAAGAATACAACAGAGGCGCAATCACTCCGGAGCACACTTACTCTGCCCTTTGAAGCGGCCCCCAGGCAAGGATCACACAGGCAGGAAGCAGAAATCTGGGCTTTGATTTGTTTAAAGAAAATTAAACATCACCGGCAGCCATACTTCCGCTTATTCAGGGGAAGTTACCCAAGGTACAGGAGCCCAAAAATACCAGGTGACTTCAACATGACGGGAATTTTCAGAAGGAGCAAAGAGAAGACAGAGCGGCCTTTAACATACTTTGGAAGACTTTGCATGCATTATTTATTTTTTTATTTTTATTTTTTGCTAGAGGGTTTGTACATCTACCAGAGAAAACAGATAGAGAGAAAGAGAGGGAGAGAGAGAGAATGAGATGGAGAGTGAGAAATCAGCCCCCCGGGGGATGGTCATGCCACCATCCCTTCGCCTCCATTCTCCTCTTGGGATTTTGGGCACGCACGCATACATGCTTGGTGTGTTTTTCAAGGTGCCAGGTCTGGGACTCAAACCATGCAGCCAACCATGTGGAATTCAGCCACCTTAACCACCACGCCCCTGGCTGGCCTGCAGGCATTCATTTTAAAGAGGTTACAATTGTTCAAAGTAATTTGGGGGTTGGCCCAAATTAGAAGTGCAGTGTTAGGTATGCAGAGGGAGCCAGACCCCACATGGCCGACTGTAGTTCAAGTCCCAGTCCTGGTGAATTGAATAACATAGGAGGCTGGTGAGTACGCATGACCGAACTCCCCACAGGATGAAGACATGGAGAAGGGATTGTGGTGTGACCACACCCCATTGGGGATGCTTTCTCTCTGTCAAAAAAAAAAAAAAAAAAATAGGAAATAACTCTGGGTTTTTTTAGGTCAAAGAGTAAATCATTTAAATAAAAGTGCTTCAGGGTCAGTAGGTGGTAGAGAGGTTAAGGCAGCTGGATCCACATAGCCACTGTGCAATTTGAGTCCTGGACCCAGTGTCTTGAAAATCACACTGGGCATGTGTGCCTGTGTGCCCCAAATCCTGAGAGGAGAGGAGAGGAGAAGGGATGGTGGCATGGCCATCTTCTCTAGAGAGTGATTTCTCTCTCTCTCTCTCTCTCTCTCTCTCTCTCTGGCAAACCCATATAACCTCCAGCAAAACCTTAGAAAAGGGGCCAGCAGATGTGGTGGTGAAGGGCACTGGACTCCCACATGGCCATCCAAGGTTTGAGTCCTGGACCTGGCGGCTTGCTTTCTCACTTTCTCTCTCTCGCTCTCTCACACACACACACACTCTGTCCCTCTCTGGTTGAATTGAAATAAATAAATGAATGAATAAAGTTAAATAAAATGATTCTTTAAAAAAAAAAAAAAACTAAGAAAAAAAGATAAAAAAGAAAAAGAAAATTAAAGTGCAAGTTTATTTTGGTGCAAAACTTAAAAAAAATTTATGCATAGATTTTTAAAAATACACATTTTCCATAAATGTTTGGAAGACCCCTTAGACCTAACCTGTGCCATTGCCAATTACTTGACCTTGGCATTGTCTGAACCAGGACAGGCCAGCTGAGCTCCTGGATTTGACCAGCCTCATGCCAGACACTGACTCAAAGAACCCTCCCTCCAGCCCCAGGGAGGGCCCTCACTGGGGGGGCCGCGCTTCCGACACGCTGTCAGGGCAGTGCTTGCTGGAGGCTCCCTCTGAAGTCCGCTGTGAGGGGCGAAGGGGAGAGGCCACACCTAGTCTCGAACTCTATGACATGGACAACTTGGAAAGGTTTTGGAAGAGCAATTACAAAATATGACTTTCCTTATATAAAATAAGTATATGGGACCAGCAGGTGGCGTGGTGGTTAAGGTGCTGGACACTGCCACATGGTAGACCAGAGTTTGAGTCCTGAATCTGGTGGCTTGCTTTCTCACTTCCTCTTTCTCTCACTCTCATTCTCACCCTCTGTCTCTCTCTGGTCAAATAAAAAAAAAAAAAAGAACGAATAAATAAAATAAAATAAATAATTATTAAAAAAGAAAGTACGTGTGGTTCAGCAGCTGGTGCGGTACTTAAGGTGCTGGGCTACCACGTGGCTGACCATGGTTTGGGTCCTGGACACGGCAACTTGAAAAATCACACCAGGCCTGTGTCTGCGTGTGCCCAAAATCCCAGGAAGAGAGTGGGGGAGAGGGGATTGTGGCATGGTCCTCTCCCCAGGAAGAGATTTCTCATTTCCCTCTTAGTCTCTCTCTTTCCGTGTCTCTTTTTGGTGAACACATGAGCAATATGACAAAAACCTTTCAAAAAAATTTAGAATGGGACCAACAGTTAGCGTAATGACTATGTCGCTGGATTCCCATGTGGTTGACCGCGGTTTGAGTCCTGGACCAGGTAGCTTAAACTCATGCCGGGCGCGTGTGCGTGTGTGCCCAAGATCCCGAGAGGAGAGTGGAGGAGAAGGGATTGGGCGTGGCCATCCCCCCTGGGGGGTGATTTCTCACTTTCTGTTTCTCTCTTTCTTTCTGGCAAGCGCATGTGCCTTATGGAAAAATTTCTAAATAAATAAACACAGATCTACCATATGACCAGCAATCGCACTCCTTTGTGTATACCCAAAGAGCAGAAAGCATGGACTTGAACAGCGACCTTTTTTTTTTTTTTTTTGGAAAGGTCTTTGCTATAGGGCGCGTACGCTCGCCAGACAGAGAGAGACATAGAGACAGAAAACGAGAAATAATCACCCCTCCAGGGGGGATGGTCACGCCGCAATCCCTTCTCCTCCATTCTCCTCTCGGGATCTTGGGCACGCACACACACGCACCCGGCGTGAGTTTTAAGTCACCGGGTTCGGGACGCGAACCGTGGTCGACTACGTGGGAATCCAGCGACATAGCCATTACGCTAACTGCTGGTTCCCTTGAACAGCGACCTTCACACCCATGTTCACGGCAACTGAAAGGCGGAAGTCCTAGACCTGGTGGCTTAAGCTCAGTTGGGCACTGGTGCGTGTGTACCCAAGATCCCAAGAGGAGAATGGAGGAGAAGGGATTGCAGCGTGGCCTCCCCCCAGGGGGTGATTTCTTGTTTTCTGTCTCTCTAGCAAGCATACGCACCCTAGAGCAAAAATCTCTCTTAAAAAAAAAAAAGGCAGCTACTGTATGAGTCCAGCTACGTGACGGCCCTCGTGGTCGGACTCTTAGAACATACCGCAGAATGGTGCGACCCCGCCATTGCACACGGCTGTACCGCGAGTGCCCTGCAGCACGGGAAGTCATCTGGCCACCATAGTTCGAACCCTGGGTTGATCTAAAAAGCATCCTGGGCACCGACACACAATACGCCGGCACCTAACATCCGGAGGGTCTGGAGGGCTGGGGGAAGGGACCTTGGTGTGACAAGACCCCATCTTGGGTGTGTTCTCTCTTGCACTCTCCCACTCTCTCTCACGTGCGTGCACACACTTTTCTCCCTGAAATCATCCCCAGGAAGGATGACCACCCTGCAACCCCTTCTCTGCTGACCTCCTCAGGATTTGGGGCATGTACACAAACACACACACACATGCCCTGTATGATTTTCAAGCCACCGGGTCCAGGACTCAAACTGTGGTCGACCCTGTGGAGTCCAGTGCCTTAGCCATCACGCCACCTGCTAGCCCCGTGCACACAGCGTTTATTGCAAAGTGAAAAGCAAAGCAAAGTAGAATGTGTTTGTCAGAGACTGGGGAGGGGAAACGGGAGTTGGCGTTTACTAAGTACAGAGCTTCTGTTTGAGAGGATGAAAACATTCTGAAACACGGGACCAGCAGTTAGCGTAATGGCTATGTCGCTGGACTCACACGTAGTTGACCGCAGTTCGAGTCCCGGACCCGGTGGCTTAAACTCACACCAGGCCCCAAGATCCTGAGAGGAGAATGGAGGAGAGGGGACTGCGGTGTGACCATCCCCCCTGGGGGGTGATTCTCACTTTCTATCTCTCTGTCTCTCTCTGTCTTTCTGGTGAGCGCACGCGCCCTATAGCAAAAACCTCTCAAAAAAAAAAAAAATTCTGAAATAGTATCTATGCAGAGCAGCACAGGCAGGAACCAGGTAGATGACAGCTCTGCGAGTCAGTTTATTATTCGGACACTTAGAAGGACTGTTCTGTAATTCTTACTCGTTCTCTTTCTAGGAGTTATTATCAGGTAATGAAGAAGAGGGTAATGTTTTTGTTTTCCCTATGGGGTGCATGCACCTGCTGGGGAGAGACTGAGAGAGAGAGAAAGTGAAAGGTACCCTCTGGGCGGGGTGGCTATGCTGCAATCCCGTCTTCTCTAGTCTCCTCTTGGGATTTTGGGCATGCTCCTGGCATGCTCGTCAGGCTCCCAGGTCTGGGACTTGAACCGCAGTCAACCATGTGGGAATCCAGCCCCTTACCCACCATGCCACCGGCTGGCCCGGCAGGTGACGGCCTTTAACACTCACTTGAGGAGCACTACTCAACAATGAAAAGAAGCAAACATTCCATGCCTGCAGCAACCTGGAGAAAGCCAAGCGATACTGCAGAGTGTGAGGAAACGGGGTAGAGGGTGAATCGTTTCATTTCCTGAAACTCTGAGAGAAAAATCCAACCCCCAGAGCCAGAAATTTCCCCGTCGTCTGCCTGGGGCTGTGAATGAGGGATCGATGGAGACTGGGGTGCAAGAACGTCCAGCACCAGGGGACTGGCCTGTATTTTGATGGTGATGGTGGTCACATCTACCAGTTTGCTTAAAAACAAATGCATTTTACTGTATGTGAATTTTAGTTCATAAAATTGACTTTAAGGGACCAGCAGTTAGCGTAATGGCTATGTCGCTGGACTCCCACATAGTTGACCGCGTTTCGAGTCCCAGACCCGGTGGCTTAAACTCATGCCGGGCACGTGTGTGTGCGTGCCCTAGATCCCGAGAGGAGAATAGAGGAGAAGGGATTGTGGCGTGGCCATCCCCCCTGGGGGGTGATTTCTCGCTTTCTGTCTCTATGTCTCTCTCTGTCTGTCTGGTGAGCGCACGCGCCCTATAGCAAAAACCTCTCCAAAAAAAAAAAAAAAATTGACTTTAAAAGGCCCCTAAATCAGGGGCTGGCAGGTGGCATGGTGGTTAAAGTCCTGGATTCCCACAGTGCTCACCATGGTTCAAGTCCCAGACCTGGCAGCTTGCTTTCTCACTTTCTTTCTCTCTCTCTCTCTCTGGTCAAATATAAAATAATAATAATAAATAAATATAAAATAATAATAATAAATAAAATTAAATCATTCTTCTATTTATCCCCAATGCATACCCAAAATCTCAAGAGGAGAATGACAGAGAGTGGATTGTGGTGTGGCCATCCTCCCTGGGGGCTGATTTCTCACTTTCTCTCACTCTCTGTCTCTCTCCGGCCAGTGCATAGGTCTCATAGCAAATTACCAGAAAAAAAAAAAAGTCAGAAACATTATAACTGTTGTCAAATTCATTCTCTTCCTTTGAAGTAGTGATTATCTTAGAAAATGGCATGAATTTAATTCATGGCAAATCTTGGCGGTCACAGGGACCTTTTTTTTCCTTTATGAATCTATTACTTGAAAAGAGTCCAAGATTTTTTAGAATGTCACGTCTGCGTTCAACATCTGGAAGCATTTCCGTCCATCCATTCACTACAATAAGTTCCAGTTCATTCTTCTTGAAGTTATCCGGATTTCGGTTCTTGGATTGTTCTTTGAAAGCGCACTGAGCCACTGAAATGACTGATTGTAAGAGGATGCACACAGGGACCAGCAGTTAGCGTAATGGCTATGTTGCTGGACTCCCACTTAGTCGACCGCGGTTCGCTGCCCGGACCCAGTGGCTTAAACTCACGCCGGGCGCGTGTGCGTGCGTGCCCAAGATCCCGGGAGGAGAATGGAGGAGAAGGGATTGTGGCATGGCCATCCCCCTGGGGGGGTGATTTCTCACTTTCTGTCTCTCTGTCTCTCTCTGTCTGTCTGGCGAGCGCACACGCCCTATAGCGAAAACCTCTCAAAAAAAAAACAAAAAAGAGGGTGCACACAGTGGCTGGGCTCAGGAAGCACACGGACCGCCTTTGCTCATATAAACGTCTGTCATGTGTGTGTTTTGTTTGTTTGTTTGTTTTGGAGAGGTTTTTGCTATAGGGCGCGTGCGCTCGCCAGACAGACAGACAAAGACAGAGAGACAGAAAGCGAGAAATCACCCCCCAGGGGGGATGGCCACGCCGCAATCCCTTCTCCTCCATTCTCCTCTCGGGATCTTGGGCACGCACATGTGCCTGGCGTGAGTTTAAACCACCGGGTCTGGGACTCGAACAGCGGTCGACTGCGTGGGAGTCCAGCGACATAGCCATTACGCTAACTGCTGGTCCCGCCAATAGGGTCTTTTTAAAAAATTATTTTATGTAACTTTATTTATAGACTTATCTATTTATTTATTTTTATATTTTTATTTGACTGGAGAGGGACAGAGAGAGAGAGAGAGAGAGAGAGAGAGAGAAAGTGAGAGAGCAAGCCGCCAGGTGCGGGACTCAAACTGTGGTCAGCCATGTGGGAGTCCAGTGCCCTTAACCACACGCCACCTGCCAGCCCCCCTAATAGGGTCTTGATGCTATGATTCGCCCCAGCCTCAGCAGCCCAGATCATGGGCACATCGAGTCTGGAGTGCTCAGGGAGATCTCTGGATGGGAACCTGGAACCTTCCCACGTGGGTCAGCCTCTTAGGGGGACGTGTTTCCCCGCTGCACCACCGTTGGCCCATGAACTGCACCTTTGCAAGTGGGATCCATTGTAGACGAGCCGTTTTTACCACTGTTAGGAAGTGGATGCACATGGTGAGCGACAGGAAGGCCGTGCAGCCATGTCGGGTGGAAGGCGGTGAAGTGGTGGGACACCCACGCCCTACCCGAGCACCGCGCCTTTGAACGGGGCTCTCTGCTGTGGCCTTCAATAGCTCCCCGTTCTTCCCAATGGACACTAGGGTTGTTTTAGAAAATACAGAATAAGTACGGTGTGCATCAGCTTCTCCTCTCAGCTAGATAAAGACATTTTCATTTTCTTTTTAAAGTGCTAGAGGGCGCATGCGCTCTAGAGACAGAGAGAGGGAGGGGAAGTAAGACCCCCCACCCCCATGAAGAAGGGGCGTGCCACAATTCCTTTCCCTCCGTCTCGCTCCTTTTGGGGTTCCGGGCAGGCACGCACATACATGCAGCCTCTCAAGTCATGGTGCGTTTGATTCCAGTACCTTAAGCACCACGCCACAGGCAGGGCAAGGTTTTTGGTTTGGGGGTTTAAAAAAATGTTTATTTATTTATTTCTTCCTTGAGAGAGAGAGAGACGCATTCTCAGCAGGTCTTGCCCTTGTGACCTCCTCCATCTCAGCCAGCTGAGGTCAGGGGCCACCCATGCCTGATAGGCCCAAGGGGGTCCCAGGACACAAAGCCAGGGCCTTTCCCATGCAAGTCCAGTTGCATTGACCTGGCCAGACTGCAATGACCTGGCCCTGAGATAAAGGACTTTTAGAAATCAGCCATATTGGTCTGCTCTGTGGCTCAGCAGTAATGCACTGCTCAAAGAGAAGCCAGATCTCACATGGTGACCGTGGTTCAAATCCCCAGTCTGGGAGCATGAAGCACATCAGGCAGGTGCACACACGC
Organism: Tupaia tana; assembly: GCA_026018925.1. Lineage (NCBI taxonomy): Eukaryota > Metazoa > Chordata > Mammalia > Scandentia > Tupaiidae > Tupaia > Tupaia tana. Next base: position 29,029,147 of record JAKSZU010000026.1, on the reverse strand, counting down.
GTGCCCACGATCTGGCCAGCTGGAGGGAAGAGACTGTGGTGTAACCAGCCCCTGTGGGGAGCGCTCCTCTCTCCCTCAGTCTTACTCTTTTTTCTTTTCTTTTTTTCTTTTTCTTTTTCTTTTTCTTTTTTTTTTTTTGGAGAGGTTTTTGCTATAGGGTGCATGTGCTCACCAGACAGAGAGAGACAGAGAGACAGAGAGCAAGAAATCACCCCCCCCCCCCCAGGGGGATGGCCACGCCACAATCCCTTCTCCTCCATTCTCCTCTCGGGATCTTGGGCACGCACGCACACGCGCCTGGTGTGAGTTTAAGCCACCGGGTCCGGGACTTGAACTACATGGTGTGGGGACATGTTTAAGAGAGAGAATCTGAGGTGTGGGGACATGCTCTGAGCAAACATCACATGCTCTTTTGGGGTTTGGCAGAACCTTGTGACTTGTCTTTCCCTGACCTTGGCTGCAGACAGAGCAAGGGTGGAAATTACTAGGGGTGTTCCAACAGACACATCTGATGGACTTCAAGAAACATCTTGACCCCAATTAGTAAAGTCCAATCCCTGCTCTGCATCTGAAAGGTCCTTTAGCCTTCTCTGGGTGTGGTGGTGCACTCCTTAGGAGAAGTTCTTTAGCTCCTTCCCCACACCTGACAGCTAGTTCTCTGCATTAGAAAAGAAGATGGGACTTTCTCTCGACGGGATTATCACCAAGGGATACACCTGGCCCAGTATGACTAAGCCCTTACAGATCTGTTACCTGCTTCTTATTGTCTGTAACCTGGCAGCGAATCTATGAAGTGTCATGAAACATACATGTGTAATGTCTCCTTGTTCTATAAACAAAGAGGCCCAGTTTGTCTGGGGGGCTCAAGCAGCGGCACAACGTGCTCGGGCTCCCTAGGCTCCGGCTGCCTGTGTCCACTTCTATGCTGTCCCTTTGCCTCATTCTTCCCAATTCCCCGGTCCTGGCAAGATGGAGGGCTTTCTCTTCCTCGTCCTCTTTCTCCTCCTCACCAGCAGCCCCCTGATCATGGTTCAGCCAGACCCAAGCCCTGGGACGGACACCGACAACATGGGAGTCCAGCGACATAGCCATTACGCCAACTGCTGGTCCCTCGCTCAGTCTTACTCTTGTGTGTGTGTGTGTGTGTGTGTGTGTATGTGTGTGTGTGCGCTGTCTTGAAAGAAGAAAACTATGTTTTCCACTGTTTACATAAAATAGAGTACATTTATCTACGTATGTGTCATAGGGTGTATGAGCTCACCAGAGAGATAAAAAGAGGGAAAGTGAGAAATCACGCCCCGCCAGGGGGAATGGCCACACCACAAACCCTCTCCTCCATTCTCGTGAGAATGTGGGAATCTAGCACCTTAACTACCATGCCACCTGCTGCCCTTGTATCTATTCTCTAAAAAGAAAGATCTCTCTCTTCTTGTGGGGACAGCCGGTGGCGGGTGGTTAAGGTGGCTGGTTCCCACATGGCAGACTACACAGTTTGAGGTCTGGACCCAGCAGCTTGAAAAACATGCTGGGCAGGACCAACAGAGGGAGTCACTGTAACACGGCTGGATTTCCACATAGTCGACCATGGTTTAAGTCCTGAGGCTGCAAACTCACAATGGGTGCGTGTGTTCGGGTGCCCGAAATCCCAAGAGAAGAATGGAGGAGAAGGGACTGCAGCATGGCCATCCCCCTTGGAGGCTGATTTCTCGCTTTCTCTCTGGCAAAGACACGTGCCCTATAGCAAAAATCTCTTTCTAAAAAAGAAAGAAAGAAAGAAAGAAAGACAAAAATCCCAAGAGGGCAATGGAAGAGAAGGGTTTAGGCATGGTCATTCCTCCTGGAGGGTGATTTCTCACTTTATTTCTCTTTTTCTGTTCCTCTCCAGTTTTTATAGAAAAACTAAAATAATAGTAATAATAATCATCCTTGTTCTTTTTTTTTTTTTTTTTTTTTTTTGAGAGGTTTTTCACTATAGGGCGCGTGCGCTCGCCAGAAAGACAGAGACAGAGAGACAGAAAGCGAGAAATCACCCCCCAGGGGGGATGGCCACGCCGCAATCCCTTCTCCTCCATTCTCCTCTCGGGATCTTGGGCACACACGCATACGTGCCCGGCATGAGTTTAAGCCACCGGGTCCAGGACTCAAACCATGGTCAACTACATGGGAGTCCAGCGACATAACCATTAGGCTAACTGCTGGGCCCAATAATCCTTGTTCTGAAGAGGCTTTGTCTGAGCCAGTAGCACCCTCATGATGGGGTTTGCACCGTCTTCTTTCTCGATTGCTTTACCTTTTCCTGGCATTTTTTAAAAGGCTTTTTGCCATAGGATGTGTGCACTCACCAGAGAGGGATGGAGAGAGACAGTGAGAGAGAGAGGGAAAGTGAGAAATCACCCCTCGGGGAGGATGGCCATGCCACAATCCCTTCTCCATTCTCCTCCTGGCATTTTGGGCATCTGTGCATGAATGCCCATTGTTACGTTTCAAACCACCAGGTCCAGGACTCAAACCACAGTGGGCCATGGTTTTAACCATCCAGCGCTTTTAACCACCACATCATCTGTTCATCCCTCCTGGAATTTTTTTTTATTATTATTATGGTGAAATATACGTAACAGGGATGGCTCTGTGGCCTCATGGCTAAGGGAACCAGATCCCACATGGCCAACAATAGTTCAAATCCCAAACCTGGTAGCTTGAAAAAAAAAAAAATATGAGGCATGTGTGTGTGTGCATGTCCCAAATCCTAACAGGATAGGGAAATAGAGGGAAAGTGATTGCAGCATGACCACGTGCTACTGGGCATCTTCTGGCAGTTAAAAAAAAAAAAGTGGGGACCAGCAGTTAGTGTAATGGCTGTGTCTCTGGACTCCCACGTAGTCAACCGCGGTTCGTGTCCCGGACCCGGTGGCTTAAACTCACGCCGGGCGCGTGTGCGTGCGTGCCCAAGATCCCGAGAGGAGAATGGAGGAGAAGGGATTGCGGCGTGGCCATCCCCCCTGGGGGGTGATTTCTCGCTTTCTATCTCTCTGTCTCTCTCTGTCTGTCTGGTGAGCGCATGCGCCCTGTAGCAAAAACCTCTCAAAAGAAAAAAGTATATATATGTAAAATACACATAACATAAAAATGATCATTTGTACCATTTAAAAAAAAATTGCTAAAGAGAGCATGCACTCTCTGAAGAGAGACAAGGAGAAAGTGAGAAAAAAACTCTCCACGAAGAATCCTTCTCCTCCATTTCTCCCTTTTCTCAAGATTTTGGAGATGCATGCACATGTGCCCAGTATGTTTTCCAAGCCACCTGGTCTGGGACTTGAACTGCATAGTCATTCATGTGGGGTCTAGCTTGTGTAACCACCAGGCCATAGGTTGGCCCTTTTTTTTTTGGAGAGGTTTTTCCTATAGGGCACGTGCCCTCACCAGAAAGACAGAGAGAGAGAGACAGAGAGACAGAAAGCGAGAAATCACCCTCCAGGGGGAATGGCCACGCCACAATCCCTTCTCCTCCGTTCTCCTCTCAGGATCTTGGGCATGCACGCACACGTGTCCAGTGTGAATTTAAGCCACCGGGTCTGGGACGTGAACCACGGTCGACTACATGGGAGTCCAGTGACATAGCCATTACTATAACTGCTGGTCCCTGCATCGTTTTTGAAGACATGTCTATTTAAGTCCTTCATCCAATTTTTAGTCAAGTTGCCTTTTTTGTTGTTGAATCAAATTCTGGTTTTTCAAAACATATTTACCTTGATCCGTTCTGCCTACTGAGATGTGTTTTGTTTTGAGCTTTAAAAGTAGAAAGAAGGGATGTAATTCCTCCTTAGTATGGTGGTGAGTATCCCTGCCTGTCACTATGGGAGACCAGGGTTTGATCCCCCAATGGGGAGCCACAAAATTTGGGGCCAGCATGTGGCATGGTGGTTAAGGGCACTGGACTCCCACATGGCCAACCATGGTTTGAGTCCCAGACCTGGTGGCTTACCGTCTCACTTTCTTTCTCTCTCTTTCTCACTCTGTCCCTCTCTGATCAAATTAAAATTAATTAAGTAAAAAGAAGAAGAAGAGGAGGAGGAGGAAGAAGAAGAAGAATAAAGAGGGCTGGTCTATAACACAGTGGTTAACTGTGTAGAGGAAGCCAGATCCCATTTGGTTAACTGGGATTCAAGTCCTGACCCTGGGGGCTTACACGCTGTGCATGCCCAGAATCCTGACAGGATGGAGAATCAGAGGGAAAAGGTTTGTGGCATAGCCGGTCCCCATTTATTGAGAAGTGCTTCATCTCTCTCTCTCTCTCTCTCATGCACTAGTGCAGGTAGCCTCAGGCATAACGCAAGAAAACAAAAATGGAAAGAAAAATAAATTGGGTCAAATTCAAAGCCATAGTCTTACTTCCAATCAGCACCAGGATTTTTTTTTTTTAAGTTTAATTTATTTCATGAGAGAGAGATAAGGACAAGCACCCTCAACGGGATATCATATTATGACCCACCCCCACCCTCCCGCCCCAGCCCTCCCAGCCAACCGGGATCATATATGTGCACACCTGGCGTGCATAGGTTGGCCGGGCAACCAAACTCAGGTCTCCCATAAGGATCTGGCGTGGCCTGAGCAGGGCCCACACTGAGCTGGAGTGCACCGTCATTGTTAACAAGAACAAGCTTTGACATTCCTTTGAAGTGATTAGAGACATGAGATTCACAGTTCTCTCCATTATCTACGTAATCGGCAACCAAAAAGCTCTTCAGCAATTAGCCACACAGCAAAACAAGGTGTGCGTGCACCATCTCGAGATTAAAATGTCTCTGACCCTTTCCAGCCTGCTGGGACGTTCACGTCCCCGAATTATCAACGTCTCAGCCACTCTCTTACAAACCGTCATCCTAACTTTGAGAGTAAATAACAGTTTTCAGATCGAGATCTCGCTCTTCCTCTCGCAGCTTCAAAACAGTGACAGGAAATGGGAAAGGGGGGAGAACTCAGAGCGTGCACACACACTGGTGGCCGTGCCCCTGATCGGCACAGGAAGGAAGTGACCTCAGACACACCTGTGCAGGGGCTCAGCCAGGCTGGCACGTTCCGATGTCACGGGAACGGGGTGAGCAGCCGTGACGGTGGGCCCAGCACCGCCCACCCACCCTGGCAGGACATGGACTTCAGAGGGTCCTTTCCTTCCAGAAGCCGCATTCTATGACACACTGGAATACTTACAACAGATGCCATGTCTGGGGTGCACTTCCAGTTAATCCCGGGGGCGGGGGGGGGGGGCGGGGACTGGACGAAACGAGCCGGGTGTACACAGGGCCGAGGGGGAGGTGTCTTTCACTACTCTGTGCATTCATTTGCATTTCTCCATGATAAAGTTGTGTTTAAAAAGAAGCCTCTCGGGACCAGCAGTTGGCGTAACAGCTACATCGCTAGACTCCCATGTAGTCGACTGTGGTTCACGTCCTGGACCGGTGGCTTAAACTCACACCGGGTGTGTGTTCGTGCGTGTCCAAGATCCCGAGAGGAGAATGGAGGAGAAGGGATTGCAGTGTGGCCAAAAAAAAAAAGAGAGAAAGAAACTGTGGTATGACCATCCCTCCTGGAGGGGGTGAGTTCTCACCTTCCCTCTCTCTGTCTCTCTGTTTCTCTCTCCAGTGAGCCCACACAATTTATGACAAAATTCAAAAAGAAAGAAAGAAAGAAGCTCTCCCCCTCCATTTGTCTCCTTTTTCAGGTGTATTTATTTCTTCCATAAGAAAAAAATAATAATAAATAATCATTATTATTATTTAGAATGTATTTTATATTTTATTGTATATTATCATACAGTATTTATAACTTTTTTTTTTTGAGAGATTTTTGCTCTAGGGCGCGTGCACTCGCCAGACAGACAGAGAGAGACAGAGAGACAGAAAGCAGGAAATCACCCCCCCAGGGGGGATGGCCAGGTCGCAATCCCTTCTTCTCTATTCTCCTCTTGGGATCTTGGGCACGCACGCACACGCGCCCGGTGTGAGTTTAAGCCACCGGGTCCGGGACTCGAACCGCGGTCAACTACGTGGGAGTCCAGCGACATAACCATTACGATAACTGCTGGTCCCGAGTATTTATAACTTTTAAGATATGTATTATTATTAAATAATTATTATTAAATAGTAATGATTACTTCTGTGAGCAGGAGAGACAGAGAAACAGAGAGAGACAGAGACACTTCCCCCAGCAGGGCCCTGACACCACAATCCCCGCACCATCCTCTGGCCCCAGATCACAGCTCACACGCGCTCAGAGTACTCAGGGAGGTCTCCAGGTGTGAACCCAGAACTGTCTCCCGAGGGCCGGCCTCACCGAGTGTCACGTCTCACTGCCACACCACCGCCTGGTCCCTCCTCTTGGGTGTTTTCTAAACACACCCACTAAAGAAAAACTGAAGCTCTGTCATTTCAGCAGAAATAACCCAACCCTGCCACAGCCGGACTGGACCAGAAAGGGTCTTTACACAAACTACACGCCCTCAACACTTACCTATGGGGACCCCACCCCTGCCAGCGCACCAGGACACCGGCCCTCTGCTGTCACCGACACTAGCAGGGCCCTATGGGGTGGAGATGGGGACACTAGGGTGTGGGCTGAACAGGAAGCAGGGCCCAGGGAGGCCCACGTACAGACTGTGGCTTGCATCTGGGCACATGGACCCAGCCTCACACAGGGCTGACCCGCGCATCCCAACCACAGTTGCCTAGCTTGCCCGGGTGTGGGGGCCCTAATGAAGGGACAAGAAGAACCCACTGGGGGCCCTCTCTGCAGCTGACAGGCTGCGTGCCCCAGCCCTAAAGGTAGCCGCATGGGCTGTCTTTGGGGTGCCCTGGGAAGGAGGGGTTCGGCCTCCAGCCCCCCGCCCAGGCCCACCCGCTCCTCAAGGCCCCAAGAGGCAAAGGCCAATTTCCCCTTTGTCCCAACCCCAGCAATATAGAACTGGCGAGAGGGCCAGGCCGTGCCGCAGCGGGAACACAACCGGACCCACATGGGAGAGGTCCTGGGTTCGAGTCTGGGGACCTTCTTGAACACGGCGGGCACTCCTGTGCCTGAGACCTGGGCTGTCTGAGACAGGGTGGGTCAAAGTGAAGACCCTGCCAGGGTGTGTGTCTTTCTCTAAGAAATAAGCTTAAAAAAAAAAAAAAAAAAAGGGGGGACCTGAATTAAAGTGATTCACCTTAAGATGTGGATGAATGAAAATGAATGTTGGGGGCTGGCAGGTGGTGTGCTGGATTCCGACGTGGCTGATCATGGTTCGAGTCCTGGACCTGGTGGCTTGCTTTCTCATTTTCCCTCTCTCTGTCTCTCTGTCTCTCTCTCTCTCTCTCTCTCTCTCTCTCTGGTCACATTAAGATAATAAGTAAATGAATAAAGTTAAATTTTAAAAAAGTATTCTTGGGGACCAACAGTTAGTGTAACAGCTATGTTGCTGGACTCCCATGTAGTCGACTGTGGTTCGAGTCCTGGACACGGTGGGTTAAAACTCACGCCGGACGCATGTGCGTGTGTGCCCAAGATCCCAACAGGAGAATGGAGGAGAAGGGATTGCGGCGTGGCCATCCCCCCTGGGGGGTGATTTCTCGCTTTCTGTCTCTCTGTCTCTGCCTGGTGAACGCACGCGCCCTATAGCAAAAAAAACTTCCCCCAAAATAAATAAATAAATAAATAAAATAAAAATTAAAAAAGTATTAAAAAAAAAATAAAGAAAGAAAATGAATGTCAAGACCCTCCAAAGAAGATAGCTAAGGCATAGAAAGCGAGGGCCAGCAGCTGGTGTGGAGGTCCACGTGCTGGATTCCACAGGGTCACCATGCGGTTCGAATCCCAGGCCCGGTGGCTTGAAAACCCCTCCCGGTGCGTGTGCATGCATGCATGCCCCAAATCCCAAGAGAAGACCGGAGACGGGACTGCGATGTGGTCATTCCCCCTGGAAGGTGACCTCTCATTGTCTTGATTTCTCTCGGTGAGTACATGTGTCCGATGGCCAAAAAAAAAAGTCAAAAGTCTAGCCGATGACATTTCCGAAAGAGTGCATGTCAGCCTGTGTCCAGCTTCTAGGAAGGAGGGAGAGGTGACCACCGCCACCTCCGTGTTCCTGACCACAGCCGCCTAGTCCCCACAGGATTCCTCCAAGTTCCTGGGGTGGCTGTGACTCATGAGGCCTTGGCTTGCTCGGTGTCCTGCCCAGCTGCTCAGCTCCTGGGACTCATTCCTGGGAAATCCCAGCTCACGGGCCCCACCCAGGCAGGAGCGGAACCAACTCACCGAACCCTGACAAAGACACGGCGGGGCCCAGACCACAGAGTCCAGCAGTCTGGCTTCCACTCACAACCTCAAAGTTTGTTTCTTTATTATTATTATTTTTTATTCCATGAGAAAAACACACACAGAGGTAGAGAAAAAGGTACCCCCAACGGGGGCTGAGTGCCAGCCCTAACCTCAGGCAACCCCAGACCACGGGCATGCACACGAAGCCAGCGTGCACAAGGACCCTTCAGGGTGCGAGCTGGGGGCTGCCCCGCGTGACTTCAGGACCACTGTGCCACCACTGAGCACGACTTCAAAACCAAGTGGACACTCACTGTGTGGCTCGTGTTCATGAAATGTGCAGGAAAGGTAGATGGAGAGACAGGAAGGGGAGAAGCGGTTGCTGGGGGAATAGGGGTTGGGGTGAACTGGGGGGTGAAGTCTTAATGGTATCGGGACCAGCAGTTAGTGTAATGGCTATGTCGCTGGACTCCCACGTAGTCAACCGCGGTTCGAGTCCCGGACCCGGTGGCTTAAACTCACGCCAGGCACGTGTGCGTGTGTGCCCAAGTTCCCGAGAGGAGAATGGAGGAGAAGGGATTGTGGCGTGGCCATCCCCCCTGGGGGGTGATTTCTCGCTTTCTGTCTCTCTGTCTCTCTGTCTGGCGAGTGCACGCGCACTATAGCAAAAACCTCTCCAAAAAAAAAACCAACTTAATGGTATCAGGTTTCTTTTAGGGGTGATGCAAATATTTTAAATCAATTGTTGAATCTACGAATACACTAGAAGCCATTGAATTGTGTCCAACATTCATCATTAAAGGACAAAGAAACTTGGGCCAGCTAATGGCATGGAGGCTAAGGTGACTGGATCCCACGTGGCCAACTGTGTGGTTCAAGGTCCGGACCCAGTGGTTTAAACTCACTCCAGGCGCGTGTGCGTGCGTGCCCAAGATCCTGAGAGGAGAATGGAGAAGAAGGGATTGCGGTGTGGCCATCCCCCCTGGGGGGCGATTTCTCGCTTTCTCTCTCTCTCTTTCTCTGTCTTTCTGAAGAGCACACACACCCTATACCAAAGAAATCTCTCCAAACAATAAAAACAAAACCCATAGTGTATTCTACAAAGATACACAATGATTATATGTAAATCAGTAACGACACTAAATATTTTAAAATAAAGCTGTTACAAAACAAGTGGAGGGAACCAGCAGTTAGCATAATGGCTATGTCGCTGGACTCCCACGTAGTCGACCGCAGTTCGCGTCCCAGACCCGGTGGCTTAAAACTCACGCCAGGCGCGTGTGCGTGCGTGCCCAAGATCCCGAGAGGAGAATGGAGGACAAGGGATTGCGGCATGACCATCCCCCCTGGGGAGTGATTTCTCGCTTTCTGTCTCTATGTCTCTCTCTGTCTGTCTGGTGAGCGCACGCGCCCTATAGCGAAAATCTCTCCAAAAAAAAAAAGTGGAGAAAGGAAGAAGCGGGAGAGGCTGACGGCCCAGGAGATAGGACAGAACTGCCCGGCGTCCGCCCTAGGAGCCAGCAGTGGAGGAGGGGAGGGGGGGAGCCATGGTCCAGAGCGAGCCTCGGGACGCGTGCACAAGGACAGACATCTGGACAACCTAGGGCCTGTGGGGGCTTCCAGCTGGACTGTGGGGTGTCTGGCAGGAGCGTGAGGTCAGGTTGCCAAGGTTCTGGGGACGGCCTGGGCCCCAGACATACCCTCTCCTAACCAAACTCAGAAGAGACTGGGGGAGCAGATGCAGCCCGAAGTCACTCGCATTCCTGGACAGCCCGCTCGGAACAAGCACAGCACATCAGGGACCTTCTAGCAACGACTCACACCTTCCGGAATCATCCTGATTCACAGCCTCTGTCCCCTCCGAATGAATCACTGGGGTCTCAGAGGACTGCCCTGCATTCCCGCGATCTGGACTGGCCTTTTCAAACAGGACGTCTGTTCCACAAATGGGCAGCCACCCTTTCCTCTTACTGGTCCCTGAGAGCTGAGCTGGGTGGGGGGTGAGGCTCGCGATATCATTGTCCAGGTGTCTGGGATGCGCCCCAGCAACAGCCCGGGGGAGCCCTTGAGGGCCCAGCTGACCATCAAGTCATCTGGAGCAGTTTGAGAATCAGAGAGCAGGGCTCTGTCTCAATGGTGGCTCTGGCCCGGTGTGTGACCCTGGGCAGGTGGCTTCACACCTGGAAATATGGCAGAAGGACTTCGGTGCCTCTCGTGACCTTAAGGGACCAAGAGCAGAGTTGTCCAAGTATTTCAAAGGGAATCAAGCAGGACCTGGTGACAACGTAGATGGAGCATCTGTGACACAGAGTGACAAGGGAAAAGGAATTTCTCAAGTTGCCTTCTTTTTTGGGGGAGAGGAGAGGTTTCTTGTTATAGGGCGCGTGCGCTCGCCAGAAACACAGAGAGAGACATAGAGATAGAAAGCGAGAAATCACCCCCCAGGGGGAATGGCCACTCCGCAATCCCTTCTCCTCCATTCTCCTCTCGGGATCTTGGGCACGCACGCACATGCACCCGGCATGTGAGTCTAAGCCACTGGGTCCAGGACTCAAACTGCCGTTGGCTACCTGGGAGTTCAGCGACATAGCCATTACGCCAACTGCTGGTCCCATTAACTTTTTTTTTCTATTTTTAAAAATTATTTATTTTATTTCATTTATTCATTCATTTATTTTTTAATTTAACGAGAGAAACAGAGGTAGAGACTGAGAGAGAGAGGAGGTGAGAAAGCAAGCCACCAGATTCAGGACTCGAACCCTGGTCGGCCATGTGGGTGTGTCCAGCGCCTTAACCACCATGCCACCTGCTGGTCCCCAGGTCCCATTAACTTTTATTTTGATCCCTCTCAATGCAGGATCTAGCCACCTTAACTCTGCAGCACCTGCTGGTACTAATTTAACTTCAAAAAGAAAAGTTCCAACACTAGGGAGGCGCAGCCGCCCTGACTTGCCTGCTGAGACCGTGTTCCCTGTAAACCAGGGCTGCACAGGAGCCCGCGGTCAGCTCCTGGTCCAGCTGCAGCCTGGGCCCAGGGCCCAGAGCCTGGAATCCCAGCGACTGGGGAGGCCCAGGCCGAAGGATCTCCAGCTTCGGGCTGGTGTAGGCTACACAGCCAGGCCCTGTCTTAAAAAGAGCCAGGCATGGCGGGGCGTGTCTGTCCTCCCAGCTGGAGGATTGTGACCGGGAAGACCCTGTCTTAAAAATAAATAAATAGGGACCAGCAGTTAGCGTAATGGCTATGTCGCTGGACTCTCATGTAGTCAACCGTGGTTCGAGTCCCGGACCCGGTGGCTTAAAACTCACACCGGGCGCGTGTGCGTGCGTGCCCAAGATCCCAAGAGGAGAATGGAGGAGAAGGGATTGCGGCGTGGCCATCCCCCCTGGGGGGTGATCTCTCACTTTCTGTCTCTCTCTGTCTCTCTGGTGAGCGCACACGCTCTGTAGCAAAAACCTCTCAAAAATTAATTAATTAATTGATTGATTTAATTAATTTAATTAAATAACCAGGGCCAGTAGGTGGTGCGGTGGTTAAGGAGCTGGATCCCACATGGCCAGCGTTGCAGTTCGAGTCCTGGACCCACCAGCTTGAAAAACAGGCCAGGCCTCTCCCTGGCCAAGCTCCTCGGAGCTCTCACCATCACCGTGGTGTGGAAGGTCCCCCCGGCTTGTCCCCAGGCCAGGAGCCTCCTCTGAGCTCCCTGATCACACCGTCACCTTCACAGTCTCCCTCCAGTTCCACCCAAGTCCGAGGCAGGACTCCACCCCACACCAGGCCCTCCGTTCTAGAGTCCCGTCTGCAGAGTCCCGCCACTGTCCGTGCTAACTGCTCCCTCTCGCTGACCCCCACCAGGTCCTCAGTCTCCCTCCGGCCTCCCTCTGCCACCAGCCCAGGGAGCCTCCTCCTCCTACCTGCACCCACGCCTGCCTCTACCTTCGTCCTCCGTATTACAAGCCAATGGCGGCTTGAGAACAGGACATGGACCTGCAGTTACTCCCTGCTTAGAGACGTGAATGTGTGGCCATTGCTTCCAGGACCAAGGCTAGTTCCTTAGCAGGGCCAGGGAACACCCCACGCCCTGCCCACCCCTCAGGCACCCTGCCTGTCCTCTGAGCTCCATCACCCCACCCTGGGTCCCAGGGTCGCCACACAGGCGAGTCCCACCTGTGGGCAATTCCAGCTCCCTCTGCCTCAGCCTACCTCACATTGTCCAGTTCATTCCTAGACATCCCTCCACCCTCAGCTCAGCCCTCGGTTCCTCTGTGAAACCTGCTTTGCCTCCTCTCCCTGTTGGCTTAAGTTGCTCAAGGTTTTGCAATGCCATCGTCTGAAACCTAGTATTTGTGTGGTGTTAGATTAAGGTCCTCCTCCTCACCATCTTCTTGGCTCTAAGTGCCATGAACGTGAAGTCTTGTGGCTGGGCCCAAGTGCTAGCGCCACGTCTGCAGGAAAGCTGGGGTGCAGTAGGTACTCCGTGGATCGTGTGCAAAGGCGCAGACAAGCATTCGGACACTGCCCGGTCTGGGTGCCCCTCCACCAAGTTCAGGTGTTGATACTTGATCACCAATGTGACGGTATTAAGAGGTGGGACCTTTAGGGGTGATTCAGTGATGAGGTGATATCCTGCTGATTGATAGGACTGGCCGCTTTACCAATGGCTGGAGGGAACTAGCAGGGCCCTTTGTGCCCCTCTGCCTTCCACCATAAGAAGAGGGACGCCCAAACGGCCAGCAACTTCATCTTGGACTTCCCCGCCTCCAAACCTGTAGGAAATACATTTCTGTGTAGGGGCCAGCAGGTGGCACAGTGGCTAACGCACTGGACTCCCTCATGGCCAACTGTGGTTCAGACTTCATACAAGTCCCAGATCTGGCAGCTTGTGAAGCACACCGGGCACATGTGTGTGCATGCCCAGAATCCCAGGAGGAGAACGGAGAAGAAGGGATGTGGCGATGGCCATCCTCCCGAGGGGTGATTTCTCACTTTCCCTCTCTCTGTCTCTGATAAGCACACACACCTTATGACCAAAAAAAGAAAAGAAAAAAAAAAAAAGCCTGAAAAAGAAATACATTTTCATTTTTAATAAATTATACTCATAAGGATTTTGTCATAACAGTACAAATGGACTAAAATAAATACTACATATGCTTTTAAAATGCTGTTTGGGGGCTGGCCTCGGGATGTAACAGTAACGCATTGTTCAATCGAAATCGGATCCCTCTGGAAGGTTATGACTCCCTTCCTTGGCCGGTCTGCACACAGCTGGCGTGCATACCCAGGATCATGGCTGGCTGGGAAGGCCTGGGGCAGAGAGATCACGGGGGGAGGCCCTGTTGAGGGTGCCTGCCTCTCTCTCTCTCTCTCTCTTTCTCATGAAAGAAACAAAGTTTTTGTTGTTTTGTTTCAGAGAGGTTTTTGCTCTAGGGTGTGTGTGCTCACCAGAGAGACAGAGAGACAGAAAGCGAGAAATCACCCCCCAGGGGGGATAGCCACATCGCAATCCCTTCTCTATTCTCCTTTTAGGATCTTGGGCACACATGCACATACGCCCGGTGTGAGTTTCAAGTCACCGGATAACGGACTCGAACTATAGTCTGCCATGTGGGAGTCCAGCGACGTAACCATTGTGTCATCTCTTGGTCCCAAGAAGCAAAGTTTTTAAAAAAAACATTTTGATTTTAGACATGTCAAATACACCTCAAAGCAGACAGATTCCTACTGAAGCCTGAGAGTCACCTTGCAGCGCGGGCCTGACCACGTCTGCACTGCCTGGCGTTTTAGCTCTCCACCTCTCTCTGTCTCTTCGTGCTGTACCCACAGACACTTTCGTGCAAACAGAGATACTCCTACCCACGTACGTACATATACAGGGTGTCATCGAAAAGTTCGCGGAAAATACATACTGTAAAAAAAAAAAATTATGCATGGGTAAAACCTGATGCATTGCAAGCAGACCCACCTGAGAAGGTTCCCAGTTCATGTCCAGAGACCTCCCTGTATAAGCTGGGCACACGTGTGTCTATAATCCTGGCTAGCTGAAGCTGGAGGCAGATTGCAGTGTTGCGACCATAGCTGGATGCTCTCTCTCTATATATATATATCTTTTTTTTTTCTTTTTTTGAGAGGTTTTTGCTATAGGGCGCATGCACTCACCAGAAAGACAGAGAGAGACAGAGAGACAGAAAGCAAGAAATCACCCCCCAGGGGGAATGGCCACGCCGCAATCCCTTCTCCTCCATTCTCCTCTTGGGATCCTCTTGGCACGCACGCACACATGCCCAGCGTTGAGTTTAAGCCACCAGGTCCAGGACTCGAACCGTGGTCAACTACATGGGAGTCCAGTGACATAGCCATTATGCTAACTGCTGGTCCTCTCTCTCTCTCTTTAGCTCGTAACTCACTCATGAAATAAATAGATAGATAAACTTTCGAAAAATTATTTTTAGGATTGGACCTACAGCCTAGTGGTTAAGGGAGCTGGATCCCAGATGACTGACCATGGTTTGAATCCTGGCCCTGGCAACTTGAACACGTGCCAGGCACATGTGTGTGCATACCCCAAATCCTAACAGGTTGGAGAAGGGATTGCGGCCTGACCATGCCCCATGGGGAGTGGGAGGATGCTTTTTCTTCTCTCTCCCTCTCTCTCCTTGCCAAGCACACATACACTCTGGAAATTTTTTAAATTATCTTTAAAAGAGATCAGCAGATGGCATAGTGGTTACATCACTGGACTTTCATGTAGTCAACCGTGGTTCAAGTCCCAGACCCAGCACCTTAAACTCATGCCAGGCATGTGTGTGTGTGTGTGTGTGTGTGTGTGTGTGTGTGTACCCAAAATCCCAAGAGGAGAATGGAGGAGAAGTGAGTGTGGCATGGCCATCCCCCCTGGGGAATGATTTCTATCTCTCTGTCTCTCCAGCAAGTGCACATGCCCTATAGCAAAAGCCTCTCTCTTAGGGGGAAAAAAAAAAAAAAAAAGCTCTCCGTAATTTTAAAGACCTTTGCACCTAAATAAACCTGTACTTTAATTTCATTTTTCCACGAACTCTGGGAAGCCTCTTGGCATCTGGGGAGCTTTGTACACGTACTCAGAGGTCAGAGGGGTTCCTCAAACAATCAGGCATCATTGCACCCTGCATTACCCACGTCACGTCGAGCCGTCTGCTTTCCCACATGGGGGTTCTCAAGAAGTGAGGTGGGGCCCATGGAGGAGCCGCCTTGGAGCTCAGGTGGTAAAGTTATTTGGCCAGGAGCCGCGTCCCTTCCGACCCGTTGTCACACCCTTCCCGGCCCGGACAAACACAAAGAGATGCATCGCAGAGAGTCACCTACTTGGCTGAACTGTGTACCTGGGACCTCCTTGGATGCTTCCTCGGGGGGTCATTTTCTCCCCTACACAAAGCGTGCCTACGAAGTCAGCCGCGAATGACAAAAACAGGAAAGCCCAAATGGACAGAGACGGCGTGACAATGGGGCCCGAACTCGTAGCTCAGATTCGAAAGAAAACAGATGATGCCCTTCCGCTGGGCCCACGTCCGAACGAGCAAGTGAGGGGTCAGTACGTGCGTACAGTAAGGAGAGGGGTCACGGCTGCAAAGGAGCCTTCTAGCATTCGCTGACCGTCCCCCGACCAGGGACCACTATGTCGATCCCTCGATGGACCTGCAAATCGCCGCGCAGCTGTCATATCTGGCAGCTGCCACCCCTGGCCGTGGTACCGTAGTGGTGTACGACCCGCGTCACCACCTTGGGCGAAACTCCCACAGGCCAGAGGCTCGTAGCATCTGAAAGTTTGGGGGTTTACATTTTTGCTATAGGGTGAGTGCACTCACCAGAAAAACAGAGAGAGAGAGAGAGAGAAAGTGAGAAAGCACCCCCCAGGAGGATGGCCATGCTGTAGTCCCTTCTCAGTTTTCCTTATCAGGATTCTGGGCACGCATGCATACACATCAACTTTTTTTTTTTTTTTTTGAGGTTTTTGTCTTAGGATGTGTGTGTTCACCAAAGAGAGACAGAGACAGTGGGAAAGGAAGTGAGAAGTCACCTCCACCCGGGGGTGAGGAATGGCCATGCCACAATCCCCTCTCCTCTGTTCTCCTCCAGGATCTTGGGCTCATGCGCTCATGTGAATTTCAAGCCACGGGTCCGAGACTTGAACCGCGGTCGGCCGTGTGGGAGTCCAGCAACATACCCGCTTCGCCACCTGCTGACTCTGCACCAACATATTTCTCAAGCCACCAAGTCCAGGACTCAAACTGAGCAGCTGGCCATGCAGGATTCAGACACCCCTACCTCCATGCCACCTGCTGGCTCAGGTGGGGAGATAAAGAGGGAGAGAGCGCCCCCAAATGGGCGTGATGCGGTCGCAGCCCCTTCTCCTTCATGTCTTCATCCTGTCGAGGATTCTGCGCATGCATGTGCTTGCACCTGCCACGTTGTTCAAGCCATTGGGGCCAGGATGTTTTTTATTTTTTTTTTTTTTTCAGAGTTTTTTGCTATAGGGCGTGCACACTTGTCAGAAAGACAGAGAGAGACAGAGAGACAGAAAGCGAGAAATCACCCCCCAGGGGGATGGCCGCACTGTAGTCCCTTCTCCTCTCGGGATCTTGGGCACACACACAAACATGCCTGGCATGAGTTTAAGCCACTGGGTCCAGGACTCAAACCATGGTTGACTACATGGGAGTCCAGCAACATAGCCATTACTCCATCTGCTAGTCCCAGGGCCAGGATTCTAACTGCTTGGTTGGCCATGTAGATTCCAGCTCCCTTAAACATCAAGCCAGAGGACTAAACTATTAGTCAATATATATATATATTTTTTTTGGAGAGGTTTTCACTATAGGGCGCGTGTGCTCGCCAGACAGACAGAAACAGACAGAGAGACAGAAAGCGAGAAATCACCCCCCAGGAGGGATGGTCATGCCGCAATTCCTTCTCCTCCATTCTCCTCTCGGGATCTTGGGCACACACGCACACGCGCCCGGTGTGAGTATTTTTTTTTTTTTTTTGAGAGATTTTTGCTATAGGGCGCGTGCGCTCGCCAGACAGACAGAGAGAGACATTAGAGACAGAAAGCGAGAAATCACCCCCCAGGGGGGTTGGTCACACCGCAATCCCTTCTCCTCTATTCTCCTCTCGGGATCTTGGGCACGCACGCACACGCGCCCGGCGTGAGTTTTAAGCCACCGGGTCCGGGACGTGAACCGCGGTCGACTATGTGGGAGTCCAGCAACATAGCCATTACGCAAACTGCTGGTTCCCCCAATATTTTAAAGCACTTAAAAGGTTTTGTTTTGTTGTGTTTTTTGTTTGTTTGTTTTGCTTTTTAATTTGCTACAGGGTACATGCCCTCCCCACAGAGAGACAGAAAGTTAGAAATTACTCCAGAAAGGAGATGACCACGCCCCAATCACCCAGTCCCTTCTCCTCCATTCTCCTCTTGGGGTTTGGGCACGCACGTGCATGCACCCAAGTGTGTTTTTCAAGCCACCAGGTCCTGGATTCAAACAGCGCAGTCAGTCATGTGGGATCCAGCTACCTAAACACCACACCACCTAGCTGGCCCAAAAAAGCACCAAAAAGGATTTTTACAAAAACTCAGTAAGAGCGCCAGCCCATGGTCTGGTAATGGAGGGGGCTGGGTCCCACGTGGCCGAGCATGGTTTGAATCCCATCCCTGGCAGCTTAAAAATATGCCAGGCCTGGGAACCAGCAGTTGGCGTAATGGCTATGTCGCTGGACTCCCACGTACTCAACTGCGGTTCGCGTCCCGCACCCGGTGGCTTAAGACTCACGCCGGGCACGTGTGGTGCGTGCCCAAGATCCCGAGAGGAGAGTGGAAGAGAAGGGATTGCGGCGTGACCATCCCCCTGGGGGGTGATTTCTTGCTTTCTGTCTCTCTGTCTCTGTCTGTCTGATGAGCGCACGTGCCCGATTTCGAAAACCTCTCAAAAACAAACAAACAAACAAAAGAACATGCCAGGCCTGCGGACATGTCTCAGATCCCAACAGGACGAAGAAGTGCAGAAGGGATTGTGGTACAACCACGCCCCGTAGGGGAGAGCTCTGTCCCCCCACTCCCCTCTCTCTCATCCTTTCTGGTGAGCATGTCTGCCCCCCATCAAATGAAAATAAGAGGATAGGGAGAAAGAAAGGGAAAGAAAAAAGGAGTCCTCAGGTAGCTGTGTGGCCTCTGGCAAGGCCCCTAACTATACCAGGCCTTAATCTTCTCACCAATAAAACAGTAAGCCTGCATGAGACCAGCAGTTAGTGTAATGGCTATGTCGTTGGACTCCCATGTAGTCGACTGCAGTTCGAGTCTCGGACTCGGTGGCTTAAAACTCTCACCAGGCACGTGTGCGTGCATGCCCAAGATCCCGAGAGGAGAATGGAGGAGAAGGGATTGCAGCGTGGCCATCCCCTCTGGGGGGTGATTTGTCGCTTTCTGTCTCTCTGTCTGTCTCTGTCTTTCTGGCAAGCACACGCGCCCTATAGCAAAAACCTCTCCAAAAAAAGAAAAAGAAATACAAAAACGGTAATCCTGCTTTAAAAAAATAAAAATTAAAAAGGCTTTGTCTTAGGGCATATGAGCTCACCAGAGAGAAAGAGAGAGTCAGAGAGAGGAAGAGCAAGAAATCGCCCCTCAGAGGAGACAGCCACATCCCAAGTCCCTCTCCATTTTTCTCCTGAGATTTTGGACACACATACACATATGTCCAATGTGATTTTCTTTTCTTTCTTTTCTTTTCTTTTTTTTGGAGAGGTTTTTGCTATAGGGCGCCTGCCCTCACCAGAAAGACAGAGAGAGACAGAGAGACAGAAAGTGAGAAATCACCCCCCAGGGGGGATGGCCACGCCGCAATCCCTTCTCCTCCATTCTCCTCTCGGGATCTTGGGCACGCACGCACATGTGCCCGGCGTGAGTTTTAAGCCACCGGGTCCGGGACTCAAACCACAGTCAACCACATGAGAGTCCAGCAACATAGCCATTATACCATTTGCTGGTCCCTAAAAATAAAGGTTTATTCAGTGCATGATCTGGAAGCCCTCGGTCCAGGGGACACAGCTGGGGAGGGTGCCTGGCTGCAGCATGACAGGAAGGGGGGCAGGAGCGTGGGCACCAACGACCAAGTGTCGGCCCTGGCCCTTCCCTCTCCTCACAGCCCCCAATCCTGGAGTCAGTTGTGGATCCCCTCCACCCTGATGACCTTAATCCCATCTCCTCCCCAAAGCCCCACTTTTCAACAGCATAATCGCCTTAAGTTTTCACACTCTTAATCCTATCACAGCCTAATCTTGACCTGTGAAGTGGGGGGGGGGGGGGGGTAGTATTCAAACCACAGCACTCGCCTGTCAGCTCTCTTTACCCACAGACTCGGTGATCTCAGAGGTTACGACATGGCGCAGGAATTAAGAGCCATTCAGAGGGAACCAGCAGTTAGCATAATGGCTATGTCGCTGGACTCCCACGTAGTGGACCGCGGTTCGCGTCCGGGACCCAGAGGCTTAAAACTCACGCCGGGCACGTGTGTGTGTGTGCCCAAGATTCCGAGAGGAGAATGGAGGAGAAGGGATTGCAGCATGGCCATCCCCCCTGGGGGGTGATTTCTCGCTTTCTGTCTCTCTGTCTCTCTCTGTCTGTCTGGCGAGCGCACACACTCTATAGCAAAAACCTCTCCGAAAAAAAAAAAAAAAAATCCATTCAGGACCAGCAGTTGGCGTCATGGCTATGTCGCCGGACTCCCATGTGGTCGACTATGGTTCGAGTCCTGGACCTGATGGCTTAAACTCACGTATGCCCAAGATCCAAAGAGGAGAATGGAGGAGAAGGGATTGCGGCATGGCCATCCCTCCTGGGGGGTGATTTCTCGCTTTCTGTCTCTCTGTCTCTCTCTGTCTGTCTAGCGAGTGCACACGCCCTATAGCAAAAACCTCTCCAAAAAAATAAGATAATAAAATAAAATAAAATAAAATAAAATGAGAAAGAGAGAGGGAAAGAAAGAAAGAGAGAGAGAGAGAGAAAGGAAGGAAGGAAGGAAGAAAAATTAAGAGCCATTACTGATGGTCTCGCCAAGAGTGACCCAGCAGACACATCCCTGCCCACCAGCACACAGTTACTGGTGGCCTCCCTCCTGCGCCGCAGCTGGGCTGCTCAAGTCTTCCGGGTGCATTTGCATGAACCAGGGTCCAGTCTGCACCTCTGGCAGGGCCCTGTATTTTCAGCTCACCCCCTATGTCCTGTGTAGTTGTATTAAAAGCATTCAATTTAATAGTCTGTTCTTTTTTATTTATTTATTTTTTTGTTACAGGGTACATGCACTTGTGGGAAAGGGACACCGAGAAAGTGAGGAAGCGCCCCCTGTTAGGGGGTGGATTGGCCACACGGAAATCCCTTTTCCTCCACTCTCTTCTGGGATTTTGGGCACTCAGCACACGTGCCCAGTGTGTTCTTCAAGCCTTCAGGTCTGGGACTCGAACCACGCAGTGAGCCATGTGGAATCTGGCCTCAGCCACTACACTAGGTGGATGGCTTTATTCTGTGTATTCTATGTCATGGCAGTCCAGCCCCATCCTGGCACCTAGAGCATTGGCAGGTATTAGTCTAGGGAGGGACCAGCAGATGGTGTAATGGCTATGTCGCTGGACTCCCACATAGTCGACCGCGGTTCGCGTCCCGGACCTGGTGGCTTAAACTCACGCCGGGTGCGTGTGCGTGTGTGCCCAAGATCCCGAGAGGAGAATGGAGGAGAAGGGATTGTGGCGTGACCATCCCCGCCGGGGTAGGGTGGGGTGATTTCTCGCTTTCTCTCTCTCTCTCTCTCTCTCTCTCTCTCTCTCTCTCTCTCTCTCTCTCAGAAAGTGTACATGCCCTATAGCAAAAGAATCTCTCTTAAAAAAATTAAATTTACCTGTTGAATTGCCCCAACTTTGCCAAGATAACCAAGTTAAATGAACTGCTTAAGGACACTCAGCTAGTAAATTAGGCATTTCCTCCGGGAAGTGCCCCGGGCCCCCTGCCCCTGACAGGCAGGACGGAGGGCTCAGCCTCCCTCCTCATCCTCCGCTCCCTCACCCCTGCCCCAACACCAGCCTCCTTCCTGAACGCCCTGTGCCGGCTCCTGCCCCCACTGCCAGGACCCCCTGTCTCTCACCAGCACCGCCTCCCACCTACAGGCCTCTCCCCTGCACAACTGTGACCACGATGCACCAAGGTGAGCCACACCAAACCGAGACCGGGACAAGCCCTCCACTCCCGAGGCCCTGCGATGGCTCCCCAGCCCGGGACAGTAAAATTCAAGCTCCCACCTTCCCTCTAACATCTGCTTCTTGTCCTCTGAGCTCACCACAAGCTCCCTGGCTGGCCTGCTCACGTGACTTGTCTGTCACAGGGGTGCTGCCCACTCTGCCTAGGAACTCCCGTGTCCCTGGAGCTCAGGCCTCCCTCCCCAGGAAGCCGCCTTGGCCCAGCTCAGGAAGGGACTCCTGCAACCCTCTGCACTGTGGGGTGTGAAGGGCCTTCAAAGAGCTCATGGAAAACACGCATCTTAAAAACTATGCATGGGACCAGCAGTTAGCGTAATGGCTATGTCGCTGGACTCCCATATAGTCGACCGCGGTTCGCGTCCCGGACCTGGTGGCTTAAAACTCACACCGGGCGCGTGTGCGTGCGTGCCCAAGATCCCGAGAGGAGAATGGAGGAGAAGGGATTGTTGCATGGCCATCCCCCCAGGGGGTGATTTCTCACTTTCTGTCTCTGTCTTTCTGGCGAGCGCACGCGCCCTATAGCAAAAACCTCTCAAAGAAAGAAAGAAAGAAAGAAAAGAAAATCATGCTGGTATGCGTGCGTGTCCAAAATCCTGAGAAGAGAATGGAGGAGACGGGCTTGCAGCATGGCCACCCTCCTGGAGGGGTGACTTCTCATTCCCCTGGTCTCCCATCTCTCTCTGGTGCACACACATGCCCTATAAAAATTTTAAAATAACTAAAAGAAAAAAAAAGTTCCTGGAAAAACAAATTTAAGGTTTAAGATTATTTTGGCATGAAAATGTTTGAAATTTATGCATATTTTTTTCTTTTCTTCTTCTTCTTTTTTTTTTTTTTTAGAAAGGTTGTTGCTATAGGGCGTGTGTGTTCACCAGACAGACAGAGAGAGACAGAGAGACAAAAAGCAAGAAATCACCCCACAAAGGGGATGGCCACGCCACAATCCACAATTCCTTCTCCTCCATTCTCCTCTCAGGATCTTGGGCACATACTCACGCGCGCCCAGCATGAGTTTAAGCCCCAGGTCCAGGACTCGAACCGTGGTCGACTACATGGGAGTCCAGTGAATAGCCATTACTCCATCTGCTGGTCCCATGTATAATTTTTTTTCATAATACATATTTTCCATGAATATCTTTTAAATAATTATTTAATTTTATTTACCATTATTATTTTTTGTTTTGTTTTGTTTTTGTTTTATTTTGTTTTGAGAGGTTTTTGCTATAGGGCACATGCGCTCACCAGACAGACAGAGGGAGACAGAGAGACAGAAAGAGAGAAATCACCCCCCAGGGGGAATGGCCACTCCACAATTCCTTCTCCTCCATTCTCCTCTCGGGATCTTGGGCAGGCATGCACACGCGCCCAGAGTGAGTTTAAGCCACTGGGTCCGGGCCTCAAACCGCGGTCGACTACTTGGGAGTCCAGCAACATAGCCATTACACTAACTGCTGGTCCCTTTACCATTATTATTTTTAAATTTGAGCAGCGAGAGACAAGGAGAGGGAAAGAGTGAGAAAGCAGGTCTCCAGGTCCAGGACTGGAACCGGGACCAGTGTGGGAGCCCAGAGCCTTAACCACCATGCCATTTGCTGGCCCTTCCATGAATATATTTTTAAAATCTTATTTACTTATTTATTCTATGAGTGAATAAGAAAAAGCATGAGACAGAGAGACCGTATCCCAAAATGGGTCCCAATGCGGTGACACATGCTTAGCCTCAGGGGCACACGTATAGCAGGTGTGCTCAGGTAGGAATGCACCTGGAACCCTCCCATGTGGATTAGCCCTACAGAGCTTTGCACTCCCCCTGCAACCACCACCCAGCTCCCTTCCATGAACTTTTTTTTTTAGAACTATTATTTAGTTTTTTATTTGTTATTCTTCTTCAATTTGACGAGAGAGAAAGTGGGAGATGAGAGAGAGAGAGAGCCTTCAGATCCAGGACTTGAACCATGGTTGACCATATGGGAGTCTAGCACCTTAACCACCATGCCACCTGCTGCCCCCCAAAGAACTTTTTGAAGATTTTTTTTTTTTTTTTTTTTTTGGAGAGGTTTTTGCTATAGGGTGCGTGCACTCACCAGAAAGACAGAGAGAGACAGAGAGACAGAAAGCGAGAAATCACCCCCCAGGGGGGATGGCCACGCCGCAATCCCTTCTCCTCCACTCTCCTCTTGGGATCTTGGGCATGCATGCACATGTGCCCGGCGTGAGTTTAAGCCACTGGGTCCGGGACTTGAACCGCGATCAACCACGTGGGAGTTCAGCGACATAGCCATTACGCCAACTACTGGTCTCTTGAAGATTCTTTATACAAGCGTCTTAAAGGCGCCTAAAAGACTCAGAGACGAGGTCGTTTTCTTTTTTCTTTCCTTTTTTTTTTCCCCTTAATGTTTTGCCATGGAGTGCATGCACTTGCCGGAAAGAGAGAGGGTAAGGAAAGTGAGAAATCATCCTCCGGGGGGATGGCCACGCAGCAATCCCTTCTCCATTCTCCTCTTGCGATTTCATACATGCATGCAAACGCTCCCAGCATGATTTTCAAGCCTCCAGGTCCGGGGCTCAAACCGTGGTCCGCCATGTGGGAGTCTAGCAACTTAACCACCATGCCTTTTTAAAAAATCCCCAATGCTGAAGGCCCGGCACAAGGTCTGTGCTGTGACACATAAATGCCTCAATGATTCCGTTCACCCAGTTCTCCAAAGCCGGCCATCAGCCGAGGCGTAGCTGTCACGGAGTGCCCACAGGATGCCAATGACTCGCCCAGAACTCCCTCTGGAATCCTGCTTCCTTCCCCAACTCACGGCACCCACCCCCCTCATTATTCCCGGGACTATGGGATTAACTTCCTTCCTGCAACATCCCCTTTAGACAATTACGATTCCTGTCTGGTTCCTGCCGGTTACCCTACTGACACTCGCATCCCATGTCAATTTCAGGCTGAAGACGGCTGCAGCTGCCCGCTGCCTGCAGGGTAGGGGGCTTTCAAGGTCCTCCATGCTCCAGCCCGCCCCTTGCTTCCCCACACCCCCAGCCTGATCTTGCAGCCATACCCCTACCCAGGACCCTCCAGGCACACCCGTGCTCTGTGCCGGCTTTCAGGCACCCTCACACCCTCGCACTCTCCCCTTTTGCCACTCCACTCCCAGCTGGTCCTTCACGGTCCAGTTCAGAGGTCATCTTGATGTCACTGTGCTGACCGCCTCCTCCTCCCAGGCAGAACTCACCCCTCACCTCCACTCTGCCTCCTTCCGCACTTTGAGCACCACTCAGGACCCTGCAAGGTCCCTCCCACGACCCGGCACAGGAGCCAGCACGTGCAGCGAGTCCCTCCGGGGCCACTCCGTTTCCTTCCATTTAATAACTCACAGGATCGAACACGTCGCATGCCCTCCTAACAAGGGGAGTAAAGGGCTCCCAGAGGGACCAGCAGCTAGCGTAATGGCTATGTCGCTGGACTCCCACGTAGTCGACCTCGGTTCAAGTCCCAGACCCGGTGGCTTAAACTCACGCCGGGCGCCTGTGTGTGCCCAAGATCCCGAGAGGAGAATGGAGGAGCAGGGATTGCGGCGTGGCCATCTCCCCGGGGAGTGGTTTCTCACTTTCTGTCTCTCTCTGTCTTTCTGGCGAGCGCACGTGCCCTATAGCAATAAAAAACAAAAACAAAAACAAAAACAAACAAAAAAAACTCTCCCCCCCAAAAAAAAAGGCTCCCGGAACATGAGGGGTCTGGCCCAAAGCCACGGGGTGGGGCCGCACTGGGGCCTACACCTTCAGATGAGAAATCTTATTTACCACAGCTCTGAGAGGCGAGGTCAGCAGTGAGGGCCGCAGGCACAGGGGCCCAGGCTTGGGAGGACATGCCTCCTGTGTCCGCACGCACGTGTGGATTCGGCAGGTCCATTGCGGAGTATTGGTGCCGGTCCACACCCAGTGGCTGGTCTGGCCCACAACCCTCCGGGTCTTGGCCTCTGTAAAGACCTGTAGAGAAAGGGTGTGGCTTAGGGAAGTGGCCGACCCCAGGGGGTAAGAGAAGTGAAGGGTAGTGCGGTCCTCAACAGCTCAGGTGCGAGGCCGGACCCCTCCAGTAGGCAGGTGCTGGGCAGGTGGGAGGTTGGGGTGAGCCAGCTGCAGAAGGCAGGCAGGCGGAGGTGGGTGAGGTGCCGGGGTGTCAGGTCCACCACCACCGCAGCAGACGGTCTGGGGTGCTCAGGGACAGAGATGGTGACCCTGTGCCTTCTTGCCGCCAGCCTTGACTTCGTTACTCCCGTTTGTTCCAACCAAACCATGGCTCCTGGGGACAGGCTGAAAGGCCCCACGAGTCCCACCAGTCAGCTTGCAGCCTTCTGGTCACCAGCCCTTGGATTGGGCTGTTTGCCTCTTCCGTGCCTTAGTTTCCTCCGTTGGAAAAAGGGAATCACAATCTTCTTTTTTTTTTTTTTCAGAAAGAGAGATTTTTGACTGCGGGGGAGTGATCACCCTGCAATCCCTTCTCCATTCTCCTCTTGGGATGGGCGCATAGGCAGGCACCCAGCGTGGGTTGTAAGCCACCAGGTCCGGACGTGAACTGAGGTCAGCCACGTGGGAATCCAGTGACCTAACCATTATGCCATCTGCTGGTCCCCCTTGTTTTTCTTAGGAGGTTTTTGCCTTAGGGTGGTGCACTACCAGCGAGAGAGAGACAGAGACAGAGACGGTGAGAGGAAAAGTGAGAAATCACCCCCTAGGGGGGGATGGCCACATCACAGTGTCTTCTCTTTTTTTTTTTTTTTTTGGAGAGGTTTTTCGCTAGAGGGCGCATGCGCTCGCCAGACAGACAGAGAGAGACAGAGAGACAGAAAGCGAGAAATCACCCCCCAGGGGGGATGGTCACGCCACAATCCCTTCTCCTCCATTCTCCTCTAGGGATCTTGGGCACGCACGCACACGCGCCCGGCGTGAGTTCTAAGCCACTGGGTCCGGGATGTGAACCGCGGTCCACTACGTGGGAGTCCAGCGACATAGCCATTACGCTAACTGCTGGTTCCCTCTTTTTTTTTTTTTTGAGAGGTTTTTTTTCGCTATAGGGTGCGTGCGCTCGCCAGACAGACAGAGAGAGACAGAGAGGCAGAAAGCGAGAAATCACCCCCCAGGGAGGATGGCCACGCCACAATCCCTTCTCCATTCTCCTCTTGGGATCTTGGGCACGCACGCACCTGCGCCTGGCGTGAGTTTAAGCCTCTGGGTCCGGGACTCGAACCTCAGTCAACTCCATGGGAATCCAGCGACATAGCCATTACGCTAACTGCTGGTCCCCGCA
Organism: Tupaia tana; assembly: GCA_026018925.1. NCBI lineage: Eukaryota > Metazoa > Chordata > Mammalia > Scandentia > Tupaiidae > Tupaia > Tupaia tana. Next base: position 29,002,289 of record JAKSZU010000026.1, on the reverse strand, counting down.
GTTTCTTCTCCTCTGTTCCCCTCCCAGGATCTTGGGATGCACACACATGCCCCAGGCATGATCTTCAAGCCTCCGGGTCCTGACTCAAACCACGGTCGGCCATGTGAGAGTCGCTGGTGGGAGGCCAGCGAGGTAACCGCTAGGCCATCTGCCAGTCCCAAGGGTCCACGATCCCACCCCACAGGGCGATCTGCTGTGTAGGGTAAATGAGTTCGTGTAAGCAGGGTGGGGACTGCTGCCTGGCAGGCGCTCTGAGTGGGTGTTGCTATTGCTGTTTTTATTAGAGCTGTGTGTGACCGGCATGTTTAATGGGCCTTTTCCTGTTACCCTGGAATTGGTGAGTCAGGGCTAAGGTGAGGCCTCAGAGGTCCTGGGTATCCCCTACTCCCTGTCACAGAAGCACCCAGCGCTGATGGTTGGAGGGCTGCAGAGCTGGGCTTGCCATCCCCCCCCCCACCGCCCTACCCTCAGTCTGACCCAGCCCGACAGGAGGAAGTTTACGTACCGTAGAGCGGTCACCCTCAGCGACCATGCTGTAACCAGCCCCAACCGTGTGGCGCCCAGCGTTACCATACCGATCTCGGTTGCCTAAAAGAGAAGCTGGCGGCTTCCCTCCGGGTGAGCCGTCTGCCCAGACAGTGCGAACTTGCTAGCCTGACTCTGCCTGGCTTTGAAGGCGTCTGGGAAACTCAAGAGAGATCTCTGGGCAGAGGGGCTGCGGTGGGCGTGCCTGTCCTTGCTTTCGCTCGTCAGTGCTGGGACCCCCCTCCACGAGGCCAGGGGCTCGGGGCAGAACGCCACGGGGGCTCCCCAGTGGCCCAGGCTGGTCGTACGGACAGTCAGAGAGGTCAAGCTGGAGCCCGTTTCCCCTCTCAGAGCGCTGCCCACCGAGGACGTGCTGCAGGGCCTTTAGAAGAACTCACGTAAACTCTCCGTGAAAGAAAGCCAACATCTGGGCCAGCAGGTGGCATGGAGATTACGGTGGCTGGATCCCACATGACTGAGTGCGTGGTTCGAGTCCTGGACCCAGCACTTTGAAAAATATGCTGGTCGTGTGTGCGTGGGTGCTTGAAACCCTGGCAGGGAAAGGGAAGAGAGGGGATTGTGTTCAGTCATTCCTCCCGGGGGGTTGGGAGGGGCACTTTCTCACCTTCCTTCTCTTTCTGTCTCTGAATGTCTTCAGCATGTGCAGGCACCCTGAAAGGCAAAGACAGAAAGGAAGAACGCAAACATCTAGACTTGCCTCACAGAGACCAGAACCAGCGAGTGGGGGGATTTGAGCTACCTCATTCCAAGCACAAAGCTACAGTAACCTAGACACAGGCCAACAGAAGAGAAAAGAGACCAGAAATAGATCCGTGTGTACACGGTCATTAGATGCTGAGGACAGCATAGTCTCTTCGACCAACAGGGCTGAACCAGCTAACTAGGGCTCCATAAGCAAGAAAACGAGCCTCGAGGGACCAGCAGATGGCATAATGGCTATGTCGCTGGACTCCCATGTAATCGACCGCGGTTCAAGTCCCGGACCCGGTGGCTTAAAACTCACGCCGGGCGCGTGTGTGTGTGTGCCCAAGATCCTGAGAGGAGAATGGAGGAGAAGGGATTGCAGCGTGGCCATCCCCCCTAGGGGGTGATTTCTCGCTTCCTGTCTCTCTGTCTCTCTCTGTCTGTCTGGTGAGTACACACGCCGTATACCAAAAACCTCTCAAAAAAAAAAAAAGAAAAGTGTAGGTTGGTTGGGCTGACTCTGTGGCCTGGAGGCTAAAGGAGACAGATCCCACATGGCCATTCACAATTTGAGTCCCAGCCCCGGTAGTTTGGAAAACATGCCGGGTCTGTGTGTGTATGCGCCCCAAATTCAGATGGCATAGGCCTGGCATCCAGCCAGCCTACAACATGGCCGACGGGAACACGGAAGCTGTGAACTCTTACAGCAGACAGCTCTTGGGAGAACTAACCCCATCTCCCAGGAGCTGGGACTCGCTGGGTCTTGGGAGACTTTTTTTTTTTTTTTTTAGGTTTTTTCCATAGGGCATGTGTGCTGGCGGAGAAAGACAGAGAGAGGGAAGTGGCCACGCCACAATCCCCACTCCTCCTGAAATTTTGGGCATGCACGCACATGCACCCAGCGAGAATTTCAAGCTGCCAGGTCTGAGACTCGAACCACAATCAGCCGTGTGGGAGTCCAGCTCCTTGACCACCCTACCATCTGCAGGCCCGGGAAGACATCTTGAATATGTTCATGAGAGGGTGACCTCCATGATGCAATCACTACCCACGGGCCCCACCACCTCCCAATACCAAATTCCAAAATGGGAACCTTGGGAATGAACCACTGTCCAAACCGTTACCCCCTCCCTGGGGAAGTAGCAGCTTCCAGAAACTGAGAGTGACCCCTAGTTAACAGCTAGCGAGGAACCTGGGTCCTCAGTCCGACAACCACAGGGGGCCACACCAGGGAGTTTGGAAGTGGATTCCGGATACCTTGAGCTCAGCTTGTGAGAGCCAGAACCGAGGGCTAGCCGGGCCTCACCAGGCACAGACTTGGACTTACAGACATAGGCCATTAAGTTCGTAATAATCCGTCAGGAACGTTCTAGAAAACCAGTATGCAATGGGAGGGTCCTCCAAGGTTCATGGGAAATGTCTACTATGAAAAAACTACGCTTGGATTTCCAGTTTTCTTTTGAGAGATTTTTTTTACTACACGGCATGTGCACTCGCCAGAGAGACAGAGAGAGAGACAGGAAGTGAGAAATCACCTCCTTCCCCAGGGGAGATGACCAAATCTCAATCCCTTCTCCTCCATTCTCCTCTCAGAATTTTGGGCGGGCACGCACACACATACACCCAGCATGAGTTTTTGTTTGTGTGTTTGTTTTTTAGAGAATTCTTTAATTTTATTTATTCATTCATTTATTTTGAGTTTGACCAGAGAGAGAGACAGAGAGAGAGTGGAAGTGAGAAAGCAAGCTGCCAGGTATGGGACTCGAACCATGGTCAGCCATGTGGGGTTGTTTAGCACCTTAGCCACTATTACACCTGCTGGTCCCCAGCATGAGTTTTTTGTTTGTTTGTTTGTTTGTTTTTTGTTTTTTTTTTGTTTGTTTTTTTGTGTTTTTTTTTTTTTTCCTTTCTTTCTTTCTTTTTTTTCTTTTTCTTTTTTTTTTTTGGAGAGGTTTTTGCTACAGGGCACGTGCGCTTGCCAGAAAGAGAGAGACAGAGAGACAGAGAGCGAGAAATCACCCCCCAGGGGGGATGGCCATGCCACAATCCCTTCTCCTCCATTCTCCTCTTGGGATCTTGGGCACGCACGCACACGTGCCCTGCATGAGTTTAAGCCACCGGGTCCGGGACGCGAACCACGGTCGACTACATGGGAGTCCAGCGACATAGCCATTACGCCAACTGCTGGTCCCCAGAGACCTCCTTTTGCCAGGCAAGTGTATACCCATGATCTATGGCTGACGGAGAATGTGGGTGGATTGCAGCATAAAGACTCCACTGAGAATCTTGTCTCTCTCTCTCTTTCTCTGAAGGAAACTAATAAACTTAAAAAAAAAAAAAATTGAAAAAGCAGAGCGTTCTCCTTGCGGGCAGGAGCTGCTGGGAGCCTCCAGGTGGAGTCATTTCCTGCGTTGCTTGTGCAGCGCCCTGGCCCCCCAAGGCTCATGTTAGGGGCTGACACAGCAGGAGGCGAGATTGCCCAAGGGAGAGACATGCCATGCCGTGTCATTGCGTCCTTCCCGCCCACTCCTTAGGGTACATCAGGGACGTGCCACCACTCTCCTGCGTCCAGCGCTCACCGATGCCCAGGCCTTGCTCAAACGTGGCTTCGTCTGAGAAGCTTTTCCCACTGCCTGGCCTGCCCTGAGTGCTCACAGCCCTGGGAAGGCACCGCTCCCGACTCACAACCTCCCCGCCTCGGTCACTTCACCCACCGGCGCAGTGTCACCTGGGGCTGGGGGATCAGGACGCGGACCCCACAGCCTCACCGCCCTCCCTTCCCGCCCCCAGCCTGGAACAGAGCGGCTTTTTCGGCCGTTCTACACTGGGCACTTCCCAGGCTAGCTCGGGATGTTTGGGAGGAAGGAGGAGCACCCCTCGGGGGAAGGACACTGCAGCTCTGGCACTGGCGTGGGGCCGGAGGGCTTCGGCTGCACGGTCTAGATAACCTTCACCCAGAAGACGGCTTCCGCAGCCGGGGAACAGGAAGCCACGCTCCTGCCATGCGGGGGTACAGCTGTCACATGCTCTTCCCTCCCAAGAGCTGCCACGGCCACCTGGATGTTCCGAAGCTCTGGTCCCCCGCCATGTTCTGTGTGGCCACCCTCTGCCAGACCTCTGGGACGGTTGGCAGGTGAATCGTGGGGCAAGCTGAGCCAGCTGCCCGCTGCTGGCTCCCAAGCAGCGTTTGTTTTTGATGTTCTATCAACACTTATGTGTGTTTTTAAAAATAATAGAAGGGCCAGCAGGTGGTGTGGTGGTTGAGGCGCTGGATTCCCACATGACTGACTGACTGTGGTTCAAATCCCGGATCTGATGCCTTGCTTTCTCGGTTTCTCTCTCTCTCTCTCTCTCTCTCTCTCTCTCTCTCTCTCTCTCTCTTTCTCTGTCTGTCTTTCTCTGGTGGGCACATGTGCCCTGTAGAAAATTTAAAAATAATAAAAATAAATAAAATTAAGGTGTTTATTTTTTTTTTTAAATAAAGATAGTAATAGAGCATGTGTATCTGCATGTCAGAAGGGGAGAAAGATCAGCAGATGGCGAAATGGCTATGTCTCCAGACTCCCATGTAGTCGACCGTGGTTTGAGTCCCGGACCTGGTGGCTTAAACTCACGCGGGGTGCATGTGCGTGTGTGCCCAAGATCCTGAGAGGAGAATGGAGGAGAAGGGATTGCGGCGTGGCCATCCCCCCTGGGGGGGTGAGTTTTCTCTTTCTGTCCCTCTGTCTCTCTCTTTCTGGCTAGCACACGAGCCCTATAGCAAAAATCTCTCCAGAAAAAGGGGAGAGAGATGGGGATGGGGACACAAGTCCCCCACAGGGCTCAGCTACCTCACGATCCCTTTCCGCCCGTCCATTTCAGCCCACCGGGATGCATACATGTCCAGCGTGTTTTCAGGCCAACGGGATCAAGGGCTTGAACCGCAGTCAACACGTGGCTTCCAGCTCCACAATCTGGAACACTGCAGCTGTACCTCAGTGCAGTGGGCCTCATGCCTCTGTGTGTGTGTGCGTGTGTGTGTGTGTGTGTGTGCATGTGTGTGTTAATGCATCATTTGCATTTTATTTTTTCCCAGAGGCCAGTTCTTCAGTCCTTCAAGACTCAGCTACTTACACGGGCTTTGGTGGAGGGCAAGGGGCAGCCCCTGCAGGTCTAAATCGGGGTGGGCGTGTTCGGTCCTTCCGGTGTCACGAGATCAGTTCCTGACCCCCTTGCTATGAATGGCGCAGCTCACAGAGGAATGCAGCTGCACACACAGCCTGGGAGCACACGGGCATCAAAGACACTGGCTTCGGAGATGTCCCTGATGGCCGCAGCCTCTGCTGTTTCGGATGACAAACTTCCTAGTAGCCTTGACCTTGGGCACGCACCGGGGGGCGTTCCTGCAGCGAATGGGCTGCGCATGCCTGCGGCCCTGTTTGGCATGGCCACCGTTCCTTCTTTTCTTCGTCATCTTGGAAGCAAGGCTGCGAGAGCCATGCTTGTGTTTTTAAGCTTCAAACACTACTTGTTCTGGGGAGGACTGGTCACTCGGGGAGACTGGTCTCTGGAGAGACCCCTTTCAGCCCCGAGAGTCCAAGGTGCTGTGACTCCAGGCAGCAGCTACCAGTGCCCTGAACGGGAGTGCTCTGCACCTGGCTTTCCCTCAGCTGCGAGCGCCAGCCTTAGAGGGCAGAGAGGGCGTGGCACGCCCGTGCTAACGGGGAGGAGCCCAGCTCCGCAGCCAGTGCCCTTCCCCAGGAGCCGGGCTACACCTCGACCCCGGCCACGGCCTCTGCTGATTGGATGGTAGGCGGGGCCGGCTGGCTGAGGCACCAGAAGGGAAGCAGAGGTGCCAGCCAATACCTGCTCCTCTGACCTCCCCACCGCTTTGCTTTGTATTTGTTTTGTGAGAGGACTTTAAAAAAAAAATTATTTAATTTTATTTATTCATTCATTTATTTTAATTTGACCAGAGAGAGATACACAGAGAGAGAGAGAGAGGGAAAGTGAGAAAACAAGCCACCAGGTCCGGTACTCGAATTGCGGTCGGCCATGTGGGAGTGTCCAGCACCTTAACCACCACGCCACCTGCTGGTCCCATGAGAGGACTTTTAAAAGTTCGTGGGAAAATGGACTTAAAGTACAAGTTTAGTGCCGGCCCTGTGGCCTAGTAGTCGGCGCAGCTGGATTGCACATATGCAGTTCAAGTCCCAGTCCTGTAATTTAAAAAACATGCCAGGCCTGCATTTGCAGGTGTGTGCTTTAAACTGTAACGAGATGAAAAAATGGAGGAGAAGGCATTACCATGTGACCACTCCCCATTAAGGGGATGCCTTCACTCTCTCCCTCTCTCTCTGTCTCATACACGTGCCATCTGGCAAATCAAAATAAAATATGAGAAGGGTTGGTGAGATAAGGAGAAACCGAAACCTTCATACTATTGCTGCTTGATATGTAAGATGCTGAGGAAAAGTTTAGCAGTCACTCAAAAAGTTAAATATAGAATTACATTATGATCCAGCAATTCCATCCCAAGGAACTCAAGAGAAATGAAAACACAACCACTCAAAAACCTCTCCTAATATCCACAACAGCATTACTCATAGTAACCAAAGAGTGGAAACAGCCTGACTGTCCATCAACAGATGAATGGACAAACAGAATATGGTATATCCATACAATGGAATATTATTCAGTCATGAAAAGTAACAAAGTACTGAAACAGCCACAATACAGTCAAACCTATTTTAAAAATCACGTTAAGTGAAAGAAACTAGACACAAAAGGCCACATATGATATGATCCAACTTATATAAAATGTCCTGAATAGACAAATCTACAGAGACAGGAGGTAGCTGAGTGTTTGGGAGGACATGGTAGAAGAAAGAAATGAAGAATGACTGTTAATAGGTTTGGAGTTTCTTTGGGGGAAATGGAAATGTCCTGGGATTATATACTGATAACGGGGCTGGCCCCATAACTCAGTAGTTAAGGGAGCTGGATCCCACATTGTCCCGGCCCGAGGGACAGTCGAACAGGTTCCCTGGGGGAGGGAGTGAGAGATGGGACAAACAGCACGGAGACGACGCAGTGTTACAACGCTTCAGGGTCGTCTGTTTATTGTGGGAAAAATGGCGAGTTATATACAGGCTGGTGAGCACCGATTGGTTGCCTGAAATGCAAATGAGATAGAACAGCATGAACCAATCATTGGTGTGGGTGGATCTCTCCCATTGCCTAGAAACCCAACCGCTTCTGGGGTAGAACAGTTGGTCATATGATTTCTAAGAAATGGTTTGCTCAGTGAGGAAGTGAAGCCTAATGGTTTCCAAGATGGTGGATAGCTCAAGATGGTGGATAGCTCAAGATGGCTTCCGTATGCAGTGCCTGCCACACCACATGACCCATCAAGGTTCAAATCCCCACCCCGGTGACTGGAAAAACATCCTGGGTAAATGTGCACATGTGGCCAAAATCCTGATGGGAAGGAGGCATGGAGAAAAAATAGACCGCAGCATGTCCACGCCCCACTAGAAGATTCTGTTTCTCTCTCTCTCTCCTTTGCACATACACATCCTCTGGCAATTAAAAAGACGGTAGTAATACATGCATAATGCAAAAGATAAACTAAAAATCACTGAAGTGTACACTTTAAGAGGGTTTGTTTGTTTGTTTTGTTTTGTTTTTTAGGGGTTTTGCCATAGGGCACATGCAATCTCCAGAGAGACAGAGAAAGAGAAGGTGAGAAATCAGCCTCCAGGGAGATGGCCACACTGCAATTCCTTCTCTTCGATTCTCCTTTTGGGATTTTGGGCACACACGCGTACGCACCTGGAGTGAGTTTCAAGCCATCGGGTCCAAGGACTTGAATCTCGATCAGCCATGTGGGAGTCCAGCACCATAACCTCCATACCAGCAGGTGGCAACTGTACATGTTTATGGCGTACAACATGATATATATTTTTAAAGAATTTTTTTTGAGAGGCGTTTTATGCTACAGGGCATGTGCGCTCGTCAGAAAGACAGAGAGATAGAAAGCGAGAAATCATACCCCAGGGGGGATGGCCATGGCACAATCCCTTCTCCTCCTTTCTCCTCTCAGGATCTTGGGCAGACATGCACATGTGCCCAGTGTGAGTTTAAGTCACCAGGTCCAGGTCTTGAACCGTGGTCAACTACATGGGAGTTCAGCGACATAGCCATTATGCTAACGCTTGTCAGTAAAGAATTATTTTATTCAACTTTATTTATTTATTTATTTATTTATTTATTTATTTATTTATTTTAATTTGACCAGAGAGGGACAGAACAAGAGAGAGAGAGAAAGTGAGAAAGCAAGCCACCAGGTCCAGGATTTGAACCATGGTTGCCACGTGGGAGTCCAGCACCCTTAACCACCATGTCACCTGCCATTTTAAAAAAGAATTACTTATTTAATTTTTAAGTTCTAGAGATGGATGGTGGTGATGGTTACACAATGATGCAAATATATGTAATACCACTGAAACATACACTTAAAAAGGTTAAAACAATGGGGCCAGCAGGTGGCATGGTGGTTATGGCACTGGACTCCCACATGGCCAACCACAGTTCGAGTCCTGGACCTAGCAGCTTGAAAATCATGTCAACTGCATGTGCATGTCTGCCCAAAATCCCAAGAGGAGAGTGGAGGAGAAGGGACTGTGGCATGGCCACCCCCCAGGGGGTGATTTCTCACTTTCCCTCTCTATCTCTCTCCAGCAAGCACACACCTGCATGGTAAAAATCTTAAAAAAAAAAAAAAAAAAAAAAGGTTAATTTTGTTATGCAAATTATATCCGCACTGTAAGTCTATAAGTCTGTTTATAAAAGAAAAAGGGGAGACCAGCAGTTAGCATAATGGCTATGTTGCTGGACTCCCATGTAGTCGACCACGGTTCGAGTCCCGGACCCAGTAGCTTAAAACTTACGTCGGGCGCATGTGCGTGTGTGCCCAAGATCCCGAGAGGAGAATGGAGGAGAAGGGATTGCGGCGTGGCCATCCCCCATGGGGGGTGATTTCTCGCTTTCTGTCTCTCTGTCTCTCTCTGTCTGTTTGTTGAGCGCACACGCCGTATAGCAAAAAGCCTCTCAAAAAGAAGAAAAGGGGGGAGCCGACAGGTGGCATAGTGGTTAGGACACTGGACTCCCAACTGTGGTTCGAGTCCTGGACCTGGAAGCTTGATTTCTCTCTCTCTCTGGTCAAATAAAAATAAATAAATAAATAAAATAAAATAAAATAAAATAAAATAAGTAATTCTTTAAAAAATAAAGACAAAAAAGAAAAAAGACAAAAAGAAAGACTGTCTAAACATGGTAATTTATGGGCTGACATTAGAGGCGTTTCTGAGATGAGGCAGGCTCCGGGGCTGTTTAGCCCACCGATTCTACGAAACCACCAGGAGGGACGCGAGAACATCCCACCGCCCCACCCCTCGGCTGCATCCCTCAGGGACTGAAGGGGGCTGGCAAGCTGGGGACAGTCTCTCCACGCGGCTCTACCTTGAGAATGAGGACTCCCACCCCACCGTTCCCGGGAAGCCTCCACTGGCCAGTCACTGGCCACATACAGTCGCGTGCCTCTTCGTAGCCTGGCGCTGGCACTGGGTACACGCCTGCCCAGGGGGCCGAAGCCCCACTTTCTGAACCTATTATCATGAGAGCAGTGAGGATGCCGGGACTGTAAGGACTACTCACATCAGTGACCAGGATCAATCCAACACCCGCCCTACAGCTACTCTCCCAATAAATAAATGGGCTTTGGGTCAGCAAGTGACGTGGTAGTTGAGGCGCTGGACTCCCACATGGCTGACCATAGTTCAAGTCCCAGACCCGGCAGTCCTTTCTCACTTTCCCTTTCCCTCTCTCTCTCTGGTCAAATTTTAAAAATAAGAACAAACATAATTAATTAAATAAATATTTTTAAGAAGAAAGAAATGGGGCTGGCAGGTGGCACAGTGGTTAAGGGCTCTGGATTCCCACATGGCCGACTGTGGTTCGAGTCCTGGACCTGGTGGCTTGCTTTCTCACTTGCCCTATCTCTCTCTCTCTCTCTCTCTCTCTCTCTCTCTCTCTCTCTCTCTGGTCAAAGTGAAATAAATAAAAAAGGACCAGCAGTTAGCGTAATGGCTCTGTCGCTGGACTCCCACATAGTCGATCACAGTTTGAGTCCTGGACCTGGTGGCTTAAACTCACGCCGGGCGTGTGTGCGTGCGTGCCCAAGATCCCGAGAGGAGAATGGAGGAGAAGGGATTGCAGCATGACCATCCCCCCTGGGGGGTGATTTCTTGCTTTCTGTCTCTCTGTCTCTGTCTGTCTGGCGAGCGCACACGCCCTATAGCAAAAACCTCTCCAAAAAAAAAAAAAATTAAAATTAAAATAAATAAATAAAGTTGAATAAAATAATTATTTAAAAGAAAGAAAAAGAAAGAAAGGAAGAAAGAAACAAAAAGAAAGAAGAGAGAAAGAAAGAAGAAAGAAAGAAGGAAGGAAGGAAGGAAGGAAGGAAGGAAGGAAGGAAGGAAGGAAGGAAGGAAGGAAGGAAGGGACTTTAAAAAAAATCAGTAGAATGAGGCTAGCCAATGGTGTGGTGCATGCCTGAAAAACCGAGAGGAGAATGAAGGAGGCAGGATTGTGGTGTGGTCATCCCCCTGGGGAGTAATTCTTCGCTTTCCCCTTCTCTCTAGCCTCTCTGTCTCTCTCCAGTGTTTGCACTTTAGAGACAATTAAAAACAAACAAGTACAATTTTCAATAAGAAGAGCATGTGTGAAGGGAAATACTTCAGAGAACGTTGTATCTGGTGACATCTTTTGGAAGTAGCATTTGCCAGTCATACAATACATAGTTTGCAGTCTCGTGTCTCTCAGCGGACACTACTCTTACAAAACGCATACATGTTGCCTGGGGCTCTAGTTCGCGCACTGTCATCCTTGCGTGGTTCTCGCCTATGTGATTATGCTACACGGATTCATCTTCTGTTGATGAACACGGAGGAGTGGGCAGGCCAACAGCGTGGTGGTTAAGGCAGCTGGATCTAACATGGTCAACTGCATGGTTTGAGTCCCAGATCCAGTAGCTTGAAAAATACACTGTGTTGTGTGTGTGTGTGTGTGTGTGTGTGCGTGCGTGCACACGCACACGCCAAAAATCCCAACAGTAGAGATGGAAGAGAAGGGATTGTGGCAGGGCTGTCCTCATGGGGGATGTTTTCCTCTCTCTCTCTTTCTCTCTCATGTCCTATATACATACTCTGTAGTAAATTTTATTTATTTATTTATTTATTTATTTATTTATTTATTTATTTAGGAGAGGTTTTTGCTATAGGGCACATGTGCTCACCAGAAAGACAGAGCCAGAAAGCGAGAAATCACCCCCAGGGGGGATGGCCACGCTGCAATCCCTTCTCCTCCATTCTCCTCTCAGAATCTTGGGCACGCACACACACGTGCCCGGCATGAGTTTAAGCCACCGGGTCCGGGACTCGAACCCAGTTGACTATGTGGGAGTCCAGTGACATAGCCATTACACTAACTGCTGGTCCCGTAAATTTTATTTTTAAAGAGAGATTTTTGCTATAGGGCACATGCGCTCACTAGAGAGACAGAGAGAGATGGAGAAACAGAAAGAAAGAAATCATCTCCCAGGAGGATGGCCGTACCACAATCCCTTCTCCTCTAGTCTCCTCTCAGGATTTTGGGCATGTACACACATGTGCCTGGCATGAGTTTTAAGCCATCGAATCTGGGACTCAAATCATGGTCCACTCTGTGGGAGTCCAGCAATGTAAATATTATGCTATCTGCTGGTCACACCCTATAGTAAATTTGAAGGAAACAAAAAAAGAACATTGAGGGGCACTCTAGTTTTTTATTTTTCTTTGGAAATAATTATTTTATCTAACTTTATTCATTCATTTTTTAATTTGACCAGAGAGGGACAGAGTGAGAGAGAGAGAGAAAGTAAGAAAGCAAGTTGCTAGGTCTGGGACTCAAACCATGGTCAGCCATGTGGGAGTCCAGAGCCCTTAACCACCACGCTACCTGCTGGCCCCAATGGCGCCGTAGTTTTGAGCTTACACGAGCAATGCTGTGGATGTTCTTGCGTGTACCTGGGAACATGGGTACTCGTATTTCTGGCTTATGGGGTAGGCATTTGTTCAACTTATTTTTTTAATTGCCACAAGGATTGTGGGCTTGCCACACATGAGAGAGAGAGAGAGAGAGGAGAGAGAGGAGAGAGTAACGGAAAGCATACCCCAGGGGCGCGGCCAGACCACAGTCCCTTCTCCTCCATTCTTTGATCCTGTCTGGATTTAGGGCATGCACGCACACGCACCCACTGTTTTTCGAGCCGCTGTTTCCAGGACTCGAACCGTGATTGGCCTTCTCCCTTAACCCCTAGGCCACAGGGCTGGCTCTTGTTCAATTTTCTTTTCTTTTTTTTTTCTAAGAATTATTTAACTTTATTTATTTTAATTTTATTTTATTTATTCATTCATTTATTTTAATTTGATCAGAGAGAGAGAGAGAGACAAAGGGAGAGAGAGGGAAAGTGAGAAAGCAAGCCACAGGTCCAGGACTTTAACCATGATCAGTCATGTGGGAGTGTCCACACCTTAACCACCATGCCACCTGCTGGCCCCCTCTTGTTCAACTTTCAAGACAATGGCAGGACCAGCAGTTAGCGTAATGGCTATGTTGCTGAACTCCCATGTAGTTGACCATGGTTCGAGTCCCGGACCCGGTAGCTTAAACTCACGCCAGGCACGTGTGCTTGCGTGCCCAAGATCCCGAGAGGAGAATGGAGGAGAAGGGATTGTGGCGTGGCCATCCCCCCCGGGCATGCACACACACCCAGCGTGAATTTAAGCCACTAGGCCCAGGACTCGAATCACAGTCAACTACATGGGAGTCCAGCGACATAGCTATTACGCCAACTGCTGGTCCCTTAACTTTATTTATTATTATTATTTTCCAGTTTGATCAGAGAGAGACAGAGGAAGAGAGAGAGAGAAAGTGAGAAAAGCAGCCCCCAGGTCCAGGATTTGAACCATGGTTGGCCATGTGGGAACGCCCAGCACCTTTAGCCACCATGCCACCTGCCGGCCCCTTGAATGGCAGATTCTGGAGCTTCCACTTCCACTTCCTGGCACCTAGGCTTTTGGCTTTGGCCGTGAGCTCTTTCCCAGGGTCTCCCCTTTCCCAGATGTCCCACCCTGGCAAGCTCCTACTCATTCCTCCAAACTCATATGAGGGTAGCTTTTCCTCACCACCTCTCACACACCCAGGAGGGTGGCCATGCGCCCGCCTTCAGGCCTTCTCCGTCTCCTGTGAGTTCAACCTGCCGGCATGGTGACCCCGGGCACGGAACGAGAACACACGTTTTTGCATTCTGCAGTAATGTCCTTTGCAGCGTGACGTTCGTTCGGCCAGCAGGTGTGCAGGGGTCAGGCCCAACCAAGGCCAGCACAGGCAGGCCTCCTCTGGCTCATGCTGTTTGATAGAAGTGGGAAGAGCGTGAGCGGCTGCAGGGGGAGTGGAGGCATGGGGCCATCATGTCGCCACGCACATTCCAGCCCCTGCCAGCCCTACCCAAGCTCCAGGCGGGCTGGGAGACAGGCCACAGCCCTTCCTGGGTACCTCGCTGCCCAAGAGCAGGTCCTGGGGAGGGCTGCAGACCTGGAGAGTGTTCCCTGTTGTTGTTGTGGTCTGGCCTGGCCCTGATGCTTAGCGCTGGCAAACACTGACCCGGGCCAGATCCCAGTGCCAAGTTCCACGGGCTTGACTGAGGCAGAGTGAGCCAGATAGGATCTGAGGGCCGGCTCCTGGGAACGGGTGGGTGCCCGCCCTGTGTTTGTACCGGCTTCCTGCTCCCAGGCTCTCGTCTGGCGAGCTGGGTGCGGCCGCAGTCTGAGCCTGGCAGGGAGGTGGGGGGTCCTCTCCCAGCCCTCCTGGTGGACTCAACACGCTGGTCAGGCTCAGCACAGGGACCCGGGCAACAATAACATCTAAACTGGGTGGGTGCGGTGGGTGACGAGGCCCCAGTACCCTCAGTGTCTGCTATTGGGTGGGCAGAGGGCAAAGAGGCTCACATCAGTGTGATTCACCTTAGCGCGTGAGCCCGGAACTAGACGCAGCAATTGCCAGACAGGTAGACGGAGACAGGAAGGGGTCCAGCAGGTGGTGTGGTGGTTAAGGCACTGGATTCACACGTGGCCGATCGCGGTTCCAGTCCCAGACCTGGCAACTTGCTTTCTCTGATGAATACATATGCCCTATAGCAAATTTAAATCATAATAGATCAAAATAAATAAATAATTCATGTTTTAAAAAAAGAAGGAAGGGGATCAACAGGTGGCATGGTGGTTAGAGTGCTGGATACTCCCACGTGGCTGACCACGGTTCAAGTCCCGGATCTGGTGGCTTGCTTTCTCATTCTTTCTCTTTCTCATTCTCTCTGACTGATCAAACTGGAAAATTATAATAATAAATAAAGTTAAATAAAATAAATATGAAAAAAAATCAATAAATAAAAAAGAAGGAGGGACCAGCAGATGGCCTAATGGCTACGTTGCTGGACTCCGATGTAGTTGACCACAGTTTGAGTCCTGGACCCAGTGGCTTAAACTCACGCCGGGTGCATGTGCGTGCATGCCCAAGATCCCGAGAGGAGAATGGAGGAGAAGGGATTGCAGCGTGGCCATCCCCCTGGGGGGTGATTTCTTGCTTTCTGTCTCTCTGTCTCTCTCTGTCTATCTGGCAAGTGCATGCGCCCTATAGCAAAAACCTCTCCAAATAAATAAATAAATAAAATTTTTAAAATAAAGAAAGAAGAAAACAGGGAATAAGGAAAGAAAAGGCTCTGATGGCGGCAGAGTAAGGTGGACCCACATGGTTCTGGAATTGCTTCAGGGACTTCCCTGAACATGCCGGGTACACACATGTCCATGATCTGGAATGGATTATGGAATGAAGACTCGGCTGGGTGCTGTCTCTCTCTCTCTCTCCCTTGCTCATGGAAGAAAGAAAGAAGTGAACTGAAAGAAAGAAGGAGAAAGAGAAAGAAAGAGAGATGAGAGAAAGAAACACATGCAGAAATTAACCCAAAATAAGACAGTGGAGGAGTGGATGGGAGGTTACAAATAAATCCAAATATAACTGTCATCACAAAAAATGTAAAGGGACTAAATGTTCCAGATAAAGAAAAGGATTGTCACATTATAAAAATATAAACAAACAAAATTTCACCTTTATACAATGACAGGAGATCCTCCTAAAAAAAAATTTGAAGTTCAGGGACCAGCAGGTGGCATGGTGGTTAAGATGCTGGACACTCCCACATGGCCGACCGGGGTTCGAGTCCTGAATCTGGTGGCTTGCTTTCTCACTTCCTCTCTCTCTCACTCTCACTCTCACTCTCACCCTCTGTCTCTCTCTGGTCAAATTAAAAAATAAATGAATGAATAAGTAAAAAATAAAATAAATTATTATTAAAAAATAATTTGAAGTTCAGAGAGAGAAAAACACCACTCTGAAGACTAACAAAGAGAATTCGCTGTGTCAATATCAGATAAAATAACATGTAAGGCAACAAAGCCCATTTTGTTGGAAATACAAATAGAAAGCCAAGCTTCTGGAAATAGCAACAAGAAAAAAGAGAGGACCCACGAATAAAAAACACCAGCAAAGAAAAGAAACTTAACCATAAATGCATCAACAAGTGATCGGAAACGAGGCTATTATGTCAACTTTATGCCGACCCATTTGAAAACAGGTGAACTGAATAATTGCCCGGGAAAACACAGTTTTCCAGAATGGAATCCAAAAGCAATTTAAAAACTTAAGTTGTCTTACAACAATTGCAGAAATGTAATCTGTCACTTAACACATTGCCCTTCCTCCCCGAAAAATGTTCAAATAGCTTTGCGCGCACACGGTGCTTTTCGAGAGACGAACGATTTCAATCTGGTGCAAACCATTTCAGAGAATAGAAAAGGAAACCCTCCCACTTCATTTGTAGAAGGCCAACCTTCCCTTGCTACACACACTGAACAAACACAGGATAAAGAAGGGAATTACTGGTAAGTCTCACTCTTGAACATAGATGCAGACTGAATCCAATAAGCTATGACAGAGATCAGCTGGGGGCCGGCAGTTGGTGTGGTGGTTGGGGTGCTGGATCTCAGATGGCTGACTCCACGGTTCAAGTCCTGTGCGTGTGTGTGTGTGTGCGTGTGTGTGTGTGCGTGTGTGTGCCCAAAATTTCAATAAAAGAATGGAGGAGAAGGGACTGTGGAATGGCCATTCCCCAGGGAAGTAATTTCTCACTTTTCCTCTCTCGCTGTCTCTGTCTCTTTCTGGCGAGCGCACGCACCCTACAGCAACAACAACAAAACCAACTCGGGGACTGACCTGTGCCAGGATAACCCAGTGCTCTGAGAGACTGACCCACATGGGGAGGTTCCAGGGTAGCACCCAAAAGCCATGCTAGGTGCAACGTTTGCCCATGATCCGAGAATGGCTGAGGGTGGTGGTGGATGACAGTGTCTATCTCTCTGTCTCTGTCTCTCTTGCTCATTAAGAAAATAATTTTTTAAAATAAAAATAAATTTAAAGGGACCAGCAAGTGACGTGGTGGTTAAGGTGCTGGACACTTCTTATGGCCAACCATGGTTCGAGTCCCAGACCTGGTGGCTTGCTTTCCCTCTCTTTCTCTCTCTCTCTCTCTCTCTCTCTCTCTCTCTCTCTCTCTCTCTCTCTCTCTGTCTCCCTCTGGTCAAATTAAAATAAATGAATACATAAATAAAATTAAAAATAAATAAATAAATAAATTTAAAGACATTGAAACTCTCATACCACCCTCACAAGAATCAATTCTGAGTGATTAAAGACCTAAAAGTAGGGTCAGCAAAAGGCATAGCGGTTATGTCGCTGGACTCCCACATGGCCGACAATGGTTCAAGTCTCGGACCTAGTGGCTTGAAACTCACACCAGGCACGTGTGTGTGCGTGCCCACAATCCCAGGAGGGAAATGGAGGAGGGACTGTGGCATGGCCATCGCCCCTGAGGGATGACTTCCTACTTTCCTTCTCACTGTCTCTCTCTCTGTGTCTCTGTCTGGCAAGCACACGTGACCTAAGGAAAAAAACCTCTATTAAAAAAAAAAAAAAAACTAGAAAAACATACTAAAAGTAGGGGCCAGCCGGTGGCATGGTGGTTAAGGCACTGGACTTCCACATGACTGACTATGGTTCAAGTCCTGGACCTGGCGGTTTGCTTCTCACTTTCCTTCTCTCAATCTCTCTGTTCAGGCACTGGACTTCCACATGACTGACTATGGTTCAAGTCCTGGACCTGGCGGTTTGCTTCTCACTTTCCTTCTCTCAATCTCTCTGTTCAAATAAAAAAATAATAAAAATAACTTATTATAAAAAAAAATAAAAACAGGGTCCCTGCCACCCCAGCTAGTTCGCGGATGCCTACGAGATGGTACAATAGGCCTGCGCCTGACTTTTCGCCACACTCACAGCTGCACACCCGACTTGACCCCGCCATGCTGGTGGATCTGAGCAAGGGGTCCAGGCCCCTGAGCCTGCAGGAAGTGGAGGAGCGGCCACAGCACCCGCTGCAGGTCACTTACGCCGGCGCAGAGGTGGACGAGCTGGGCAAAGTGCTGACGCCCACCCCGGTGAAGAACAGCCCCACCAGTACTGCGTGGGATGGTCTTGATTCCGGTAAACTCTGCACCCTGGTCCTGACAGACCCTGGTGCTCCCAGCAGGAACGATCCCCATTTTCTGGTGGCCAACATGAAGGGCAGTGACATCAGCAGTGGCACAGTGCTGTCCGACTACGTGGGTTCTGGGCCTCCCGAGGACATAGGCCTCCACCGCTCTGTCTGGCCGGTTTACGAGCAGGCCGGGCCGCTGAAGTGTGACGGGCCCATCCTCGGCAACCGATCTGGAGATCACTGTGGCAAGTTCAAGGTGGCATTCTTCTGCGAAAAGAATGAGCTCGGCCCCCCGGTGGCTGGCACAGGCTACCGGGCTGAATGGGACGATTATGTGCCCAAGTTGTAGGAGCAGCTGTCCAGGAAGCAGGGGAAGCTCGAGGCGGGCCCTCCGACCTCCCACCCAGTGTTCTCAAGGTCGGCGATGCATGTAGATTTCTCCTTCTCCCCAGCCCATTTGCACAGGGGAAGCCCAAGGAATCAGTGGTTCAGGGCAACTTTTCCCACTGTCGGTCCTTCGTCATTCTAGTCACATACCCCAGTTTATGTTTAGATCAAAAGTGAGGGTTATTTTGATATTATTGTGGGGTCATGAAACTGTTAATAGAAGAATAGCAACCCAGACTTTCAAAAAAGAAAAAGGAAAAAAAAATCCAGGTTAACACTAAAAAAAAAAAAGAAAGAAAGAAAGAAAAAGCGGGGGGAGGCCCAGTCCTGCTTAGCATCTGTCAGGCCTAATTCTGGACGAGGTCCACAGAAACAAGAATCTTTTTTTTTTTTTGGGGGGGGGGTTTGCTTTAGGGTGCGTGCGCTCACCAGAAAGAGAGAGTTGGAGAGACAGAAATCACCCCCAGGGGGGATGGCCACACCACAATCCCTTCTCCTCCATTCTCCTCTCGGGATCTTGGGCACGCACACACACACGCCCAGCGTGAGTTTAAGCCACCGGGTTCAGGACGCAAACCGTGTCGACTACATGGGAATCCAGTGACATAGCCATTACACTAACTGCTGGTCCCCCCATTAGCGAGCTTTAAGGGGGTAGCCATTTACATAGGCAGCAGCGCCAGGTGACAGTAATCAGGGGCCCTGACATCTGTGCCTGTCATACCGATCACTCCATCCGTGTAGGAAAAGCCCAGCTGGAGTTGCTGAGTGTTGTGTTGATTCTGCTGTTTGCTAATAGTTGAACAAAAATAAAACACTGAGGTGACATGCCAGGACTCCAGATTTCTGACTTGTTGGGTTTGGGTTTCATAAATGGGGGAGTTCAAGAGACTGCCTCTAAGGCTGAGTACCCCTTTCCCTGATCAGCAGCAGCAACTGGGACTTGATCCAGAAACCACACATTGAGTCTGTCCTCCTGTAAGTGCCACTGAAATTCAGCAGGAGCAACTGCTCACATTTGTGCTTAAAAAGATAAATAAGACTGGGACCAGCAGTTAGCGTAATGGCTATGTCGCTGGACTCCCACGTAGTCGACCGCGGTTCGAGTCCCAGACCCGGTGGCTTAAACTCACGCTGGGCACGTTTGCGTGCGTGCCCAAGATCCCGAGAGGAGAATGAAGGAGAAGGGACTGCGGCGTGGCCATCCCCCCAGGGAGTGATTTCTCACTTTCTGTCTCTGTCTCTCTCTGTCTTTCTGGCGAGTGCACGCGCCCTATAGCAAAAACCTCTCCAAAAAAAAAAGAAAAAAATAGATAAAACTTTAGACCACATCTTCTTGCTCCCAAAACACCTTTGCTTCTAATAAATGATCCTCTTGACCTGAAAAAAATATATATAAATAAATAAATAAATAAATAAAAATGGAGGTCAGCAGGTAGTATGGTGGTTGGGGCGCTGGACTCCCACGTGGTCAGCCATGGTTTGAGTCCCAGACCTGGCAGCTTGCTTTTTCACCTTTTCCCTCTCTCTCATGAATGTGCATGCCCTATAGCACATTTTTTAAAATAATAATAATAAATAAAATCAACTATCTATTAAAAAACCAAAAAGGAAAAATCAAATTAGGGAAAAAAATGTAAAAAAGAGGGTCATTCAGGTGGTGTGATAGTTAAGGGGGCTGGATCCCTGATAGTGTGATTCAAGTCCCAGACTCAGCAGCTTGAAAAAGTTGCCAGGGATGTGAGCATGTGTGCCCGAGGTCCCGAGAGCAGCGGAGAAAGGAGTGAGGTGTGATCATCCCCCTGGGGGGTGCTTTCTCACTTCCTCTCTATCTCTCTGCAGCAAGTGTATGCACCCGACAGCAAAAAAAAAAAAAAGATTATGTGTGTGTGTGGGAGACTAAAATTTGTTTGCACACACACACACATCTGGCCCAGCCTCAGTGGTGCACACCTAGTCCCATCACGAGAAGCCCCATGGGAGGCGCACCTGAACACCCCAGCTGCAGTGACGCAAGCCCACGGTCCTAGCTAACTGGGAGGTGGGGCGGGGGTGATGACACAAGACCCTGTTGAAAATCTATTTCGTGGGGGCCGGATGGTGGCACAGCAGCTCTGAGTCCGACCCACGGGGTTGAGGGGAAGGTTGGGGTTCACATGTGGAGATCGCCCTGGGCACGCCAAGCATGCATGCCTGTGATCCAGGGTTGGCTGGACTGCAGTGGATTGTGGTGTGAAGGGGCCTCTTGGGGGTCCTACTGCGCGCACGCTCTCTCTCTCTCAGCGATAAATAAATAAAGTTTAAAAATACAGAAAAAGCAGAGGGTTCACTTTGCGGATGGGACCTAGCAGGTGGTGTGCGGGTTAAAGAAATGCCCATATCTGTCTCTCCACCCCACCACAAGCACACACACAGCACATACTTCATTACACATAAAGAAAAAATACATATATATAGGGACCAGCAGTTAGTGTAATGGCTATGTCGCTGGACTCCCACGTAGTCGACTGCGGTTCGAGTCCCGGACCCGGTGGCTTAAAACTCACGCCGGGCGCGTGTGCGTGTGTGCCCATGATCCTGAGAGGAGAATGGAGGGATTGCGGTGTGGCCATCCCCCCTGGGGGGTGATTTCTCACTTTCTGTCTCTCTGTCTCTCTCTGTCTTCCTGGCGAGCGCATGCGCCCTATAGCAAAAACCTCTCCAAAAAAAAAATAATAATCTCTATGGGCCATTCCTACTCAAAGGTCACTCCTTCACTAAATGACCAGTTTAATCCTCAATGTAGCCCTAAGAGGAAGGTGTTTGTTTTTTTAAAAAACATTTATTTATTTAGTTCCATTTGTTGTTACTATTTTTTAACTTGACCAGCGACAGAGAGAAAGGGAAAGCGAGAAAGCAAGTTGCCAGCGCTGGGACTCGAACCATGGTTGGCCATGTGAGAATCCAGCCCCTCTAACCATCACGCCACCTACCAGCCCAAGAAGAAGGTGTTTTTATCTGTTCACCATGTAGCTGAAGGAATCAATCTACCCTCAAGGGTCCGGGCACCTGGAGGGAGGATTGAGGCCCAGACAACTGGGCCCCAGAACCCGGGCTATACCAATCCTACTTCACAGTCCCTTGTTGGTATCTGTTGCCTCAGGGTAGACATTATACATGTGGATACTAGAGGGAAAAAAATGTAAGCAAATTTAAAACAACCCATCCTAGGGCCAGCAGGTGGCGTGGTGGTTAAGGTCCTGGACTCCCATGTGGCTGTCCATGGTTCAAGCCCTGGACCTGGCAGCTTGAAAATCACACTGGGCACATGTGCATGGGTGCCCAGAATCCCCAGAAGGAGAAGAATGAAGGAGGAGGAGGGATTCGTGGCTGTCTACCACATCCCAAGGGGGTGATTTCTCTCTCTTTTTCCTGTTTTTCTCTGTCTGTCCCTCTCTCTCTTTTTAAAAAAGAATTATTCATTTATTCAATTCCAGTTGTTGGAATTGAATTTTGGGACCAGCGGTTAGCGTAATGGCTATGTCACTGACTCCCATGTAGTCGACCACGGTTCTAGTCCCGAACCCGGTGGCTTAAACTCACACTGGGCGCGTGTGTGTGCATGCCCAAGATCTTGAGAGGAGAAAGGAGGAGAAGGGATTGTGGTGTGGCCATCCTCCCTGGGGGGTGATTTCTCATTTTCCATCTCTCTGTCTCTTTCTGTCTTTCTGGCGAGCGCTCGTGCCCTATAGTAAAAACCTCTCAAAAAAAAAAAAAAAAGAATTATTTCATTTCATTTATTATTATTATTATTATTTTATTTTTAAAGCAATTATTTATCTAATTTTATTTATTCATTCATTATTTTAATTTGACCTGAGAGAGACACACACACACAGAGAGAGAGAGAGAGGGAAAGTGAGAAAGCAAGCCACCACGTCCAGGACTCGAACCATGGTTGGCCATGCGGGAGTGTCCAGTGCCTTAACCACCTGCTGATCCACCTGCTGATGTCCTATTTTAATTTTCAATAGGGCACGTGTGCTCACCTGAGAGAGAAAAAGAGAGAGTGAGAGAGTGAGAAAGTGAGAGAGTAAGCTGCTAGGTCTGGAACTCAAACCATGGTCTACCACGTCGGAGTCCCACGTCTTAACCACAATGCCACCTGGCAACCCCCACCTCTTCTTGTTAGCAGGACTCCGACTGATCCTTCGATGGTTGTGTCAGATATCCTGGGTGGCCAGAGAACTTCCATTAAATCCAAGGGTGAGTTTAGCTTGAGTATCTTCTGTGGCCAAGTTGGGGGGCAAGAAACCACAGTGCTAAGGTTTGGATGTCTCCCCGAAAATTCACGTTAAGACTGGTTGTGCTGGGGGCCAGCAGACGACATAGCAGTTACGTCGCTGAACTCCCATGTGACCCACTGCAGTTCAAGTCCCAGACCTGGTGGCTTGAAACTCATGCCGGGCATGCGCACATGAATGCCCGAGATCCCAGGAGGAGAATGAAGGAGAAGGGCTTGTGGCTTGGCCATCCCCCCGGGACGTGATTTCTCACTTTCCTGCTCACTGTCTCTGTCTTCCCACCACACACACACCCTGGTGAGCACATGTGCCCTAAAGCAAAAAGCTCTTTAAAAAACAAGGCTGTGATGGGATTAGGAGGGCGGAACTTAATCTGACTATGGCGTTGAAAGGAGTGGCTGAGCCAGCTCTGTGGCCTGGTGGTTAAGGCAACTGGATACCACATGGCCAACTCTGCAATTCAAGACCCAGACCTGGTAGCTTGAGAAACACGCCAGAGGCATATTGTTAAAAGAAACATAAACCAATTTTTTTTTTTTTTTTGGAGAGGTTTTTGCTATAGGGCGCATGAGCTCGCCAGAAAGACAGAGAGACAGAAAGCGAGAAATCACACCCCCAGGGGGGGTGGCCATGCCGCAATCCCTTCTCCTCCATTCTCCTCTAGGGATCTTGGGCACGCACGCACATGCACCCAGTATGAGTTTAAGCCACCGGGTCCAGGACTCGAACCATGGTCATCTACATGGGAGTCCAGCAACGTAGCCATTATGCCATCTGCTATTCCCAAAATAAACCAATTTAATAGAGTAGAGTTTTAACAGAGCAAATCTTACCACAGTTTAAATTGGGCCATTGTCCCCGGACTTCCAGACGACTCCAGCCAGCCTTGTGGTCAACTTGGCATTTAAATCGGCGAAACTGGAAGGTGATGTGTGCGAACAAGTGTCAAGGCCAGCAGGTGGCGTGGTGGTTGAGGGTGATGGGTTCCACGTGGCCAACCGCAGTTTGAGTCCTGGACCTGGTGGCTTCTTTTTTGCTTTCCCTCTCTCTCTGTCTCTCTCTGGTCAGATTAAAATAAATCAATAAGTCAATAAAGTTGAATAGAATAATTCTTAAAAATAAAAAAGGAGGGACCAGCAGTTAGCGTAATGCCTATGTCGCTGGACTCCCATGTAGTCGACCGCAGTTCGCGTCCCGGACCCGGTGGCTTAAAACTCACGCCGGGCGCTTGTGCGTGTGTGCCCAACATCCCGAGAGGAGAATGGAGGAGAAGGGATTGCGGTGTGACCACCCACCCTGGGGGGTGATTTCTCGCTTTCTGTCTCTATGTCTCTCTCTGTCTGTCTGGCGAGCACATGCGCTCTATAGAAAAAACCTCTCCAAATAAAAAAATAAAAATAAAAACAATAAAAATAAAAAAGGACAAGTGTCATACCGAAAAGTGTAAGTGAGAGAGTGAAGTAGAGAAATCATTGCTTACGTGGGGAAGTCTGTCTGCATTAACACAGTTTAAAAGGCAGGAGGGCTGTGATTGACCGTCACCTAGCAACCAGCTCAGAAAAGCATCCTAACATGTACGATTTCGGCCCACCCGTAGAAATCTAAGTGTGGGGGGTACGTCTGCTGTTTTAGGCCCAAACAGATTCATTTAATAATATGCGTAAACTCCCAAAATCCCAAACGGAGGGAGAGAAGGAGACATGAGTGTGGCGTGACATTCCTCTGGGGGCGCTTTCTCTCCCTCTCTGTGACTCTGGCAAGCGCATGCAAAACAAAAGAAAAGAAAAGAAAGCGGAGTGGAGGCCTTGGGGAGGAGATTAGGATTAAGGTCCTGGAGGTGGGGCCTCCATGACTGAAGCCTCGTGGGTTTGTCAGGAGAGGGAAGGAGACAGAGAAGCAGGGACACGTGACATCCTCAGGACCCCCACCAACGAGAAGACTCGGCAGGGCTGCCCCTTGACTTGGGGCCTCTAAACCACGTAACTAAGCTTCCGTTCTCTGCTCTTAGCAACAGCACAGGCTAGAACCCTGGGTCTCCGTGCCCTTCTCCTGTTCGGTGAGGGCCATTCGGCTCCTTGGGCTCCTTGCCGTCGCGATCTCCCCATCCCTCGGAGTTCGCCTTTGGTTGAGTCTCGCGTTATTTCCTGAGATTTCAGGTGTCCTTGGTGCACGAGAGCAGGAAGAGCTGAAGCCATGCCACCTGGATTATTCCCACCCGCACCCTGCAGTGCTCAGCACACAGATCTCTATCCATCCAAGTCCATACTTGGCTAGATTTACACCAAAGAAAGTCGTATTTTGAGTGATTGCAAGTGACAGTGCATTTTTCATTTTGGTTCTCATGTGTTCGTTGCTAGTACATAGAAATAGTCATTGATTTTTTTCTTTTTTTTTTTTTTTTTTGGAGAGGTTTTTGCTATAGGGCACGTGCACTTGCCAGAGAGACAGAGAGAGACAAAGAGAGACAGAAAGTGAGAAGAGTCACCCCCCAGGGGAGATGGCCACGCTGCAATCTCTTCTCCTCCATTCTCCTCTCGAGATCTTGGGCACGCACGCACACGCGCCCAGCGTGAGTTTAAGCCACCGGGTCCAGGACACGAACCGCGGTTGACTACGTGGGAATTCAGCGACATAGCCATTACACTAACTGCTGGTTCCTGATTTTTGTATGTTAATCTTTGATTCTTATAGTTTGCTGAACTCATCCATAAATTCTAAAGCTTTTTTAAAAAAATAATTCATGGTGGGGCCAGCAGGTGGTGTGGTGGTTAAAGGTGCTGGACAGTCCCACATGGCTGGCCACGGTTGGAGTCCTGGACCTGGAGGCTTGCTTTCTCACTTTCTCTCTCTCTCTCTCTCTCTCTCTCTCTCTCTCTCTCTGTCCCTCTCTGGTCAAATTAAAATGAATAAATACATAAATAAAATTAAATTAAAAGTAATTCTCAAAAAAAAAAAAAAGTTCATGGACGACCAGCCAGTGGCATGGTGGTTAAGGAGGTTGGATCCCACATGGCTGCCTGTACAGTTCAAGTCCCAGACCTGGTGGCTTGAAAAGCACACCAGGTGCATGTGTGTACGTGCCATAAATCTCAAGAAGAGAATGAAAGAGAAGGGATTGCAGCGCGGTCATTCCCCTGGGGGAGGGGTGCATCTCACCTTCTCTCTCTCTCTCTCTCTCTCTCTCTGGCAAGCATACATGTCCTATAGCAAAATAAATACATTAATAAATAGATTCACGGAGGGTTCAGACTCTGTGACGCAGTCAGAAGCATCCTGGCCTTTAGAACTGGAAGCCACATGCGGACCCTGGTTAGAGTCCCCAGCCCAGACGGCCTGAAAACACGCCAGCAGTGTGCCCATGTCCACGATCCTGGTAGGCTGGAAAGCTGGAGGGAGGGGATGTGATGGGAACAG
Organism: Tupaia tana; assembly: GCA_026018925.1. NCBI lineage: Eukaryota > Metazoa > Chordata > Mammalia > Scandentia > Tupaiidae > Tupaia > Tupaia tana. Next base: position 28,976,246 of record JAKSZU010000026.1, on the reverse strand, counting down.
GCCTTGTAGAGGGAGCTTCTCTCTCTGTGTGTCTCTGTCTCTCTGTCTCTCCGTTTCTCTCTCATGCACACGTATGTGTACTCTATCATGAATTTAAAAAAACAGATTCCGCGGAAATTGCTACATAAACAATTACGCAAATAAGAGCAGCTTAATCCTTCCTTTCTAATCTGTATTTCTTTGATTTCCTTTTCTTGCCTTTTTGCAGTGACTAAAACTTCCGGCATGATACTGGGTAAGTGTGGTGAGAGCGGAAGCCTTGCCTTGTCCCCAGCCCTTGGAGGGAAGTGATCAGTCTTTCACTGTTAAGTATTAAATTAATTGCAGAGCTTTCATAGATGTTTTTCAACAAGTCAAGGAAGTTTCTTTCTTTTTCTTTTCTTTTTTTTTTTTTTGAGAGGTTTTCGCTACAGGGCGCATGCGCTCGCCAGAAAGACAGAGAGACAGAAAGCGAGAAATCACCCCCCGGGGGAATGGCCACGCCACAATCCCTTCTCCATTCTCCTCTCAGGATCTTGGGCACGCACGCACATGCGCCCAGCATGAGTTTAAGTCACCGGGTCCGGGACTCGAACCGCGGTCGACTACATGGGAGTCCAGCAACATAGCCATTACGCCAACTACTGGTCCCCTAATCAGTTTTTGAATATTGAACCAACTTTGTATTTCTGGAATAAATCTCACTGGATGACAGTGTATAATTATTATTATTTTGTTAAGGGTTTTGCCATTGGGTACTTGCACTCACCATAGAGGAGAGAGTCAGTGAGAGGGAAAGTGAGAAATCACCCCCCGGGGGGGGGGGGAATGTCCACAATCTTTTCTCCTCCATTCTTCTCCTGGGATTTTGGGTACGCACACACATGTGCCCAGAGTGATTTTCAAGCTGCCCGGCCCTGGACTTGAACCATGGTCAGCCAGATGGGAGTCCAATGCCTTAACCACTATGCCACCTGCGGGCCCCAATGGTGTATAATTATTTTTATATATTGCTAAACGATGTTACAAAATTCTGTTAAGAGTGTTTGTATTTATAAATTCATGTGGACTATTGATTTTTTCTTGTTGTTTGGTTTTGGCCTCAAGGTAATACTGGCTCCATGGGCAAGTTAGGAAGAATTCCCTTTTTGCGCTCTCTCTCTCTCTCTCTCTCTCTCTCTCTCTAGCAAGAGTTTGAGATTGATTTGTGTTAGTTCTCATTTAAGCATTTAGCAGAAATTATCGGTGAAGTCACCCAGTTCTGGACTTTTTTTTTTTTTGAGAGGTTTTTTTCGCTATAGGGTGCGTGCGCTCACCAGAAAGAGACAGAGAGACAGAAAGTGAGAAATCACCCCCCCAGGGGGGATGGCCACGCCGCAATCCCTTCTCCTCCATTCTCCTCTCGGGATCTTGGGCACGCACGCACACGCGCCCAGCGTGAGTTTAAGCCACCGGGTCCGGGACGCAAACCGCGGTCAACTACATGGGAGTCCAGCGACATAGACATTATGCTAACTGCTGGTCCCTATTTATTTGTTTTTTGTATACTTTTTTGCTATAAGGCATGTACACTCGCCAGAGAGACAGAAAGTAAGAAATCACACCCCTGTTCCCCCATGAGGATGGCCACACCACAATCCCTTTTCTTCCATTCTCCTCTCAGGATTTTGGGTACACACGCCTATGCGCCCAGTGTGTTTCAAGCCACTGGTCTGGAACTCAAAGACCACATGAGTCCAGTGTCTTAACCACTCCGCCACCTGCTGGTGCCGGTAGTTAGTGCTTCTAGAAATGTTATCATTTCATCCAGCTTATCTAATTTAAGGTTAACTACAATTGTTCATAGTATTCCCCAATAATTGCCTTTCTTTTTTCTTTTTCTTTTTTTTTTTTTGGAGAGGTTTTCGCTATAGGGCGCGTGCGCTCGCCAGACAGAGAGAGACAGAGAGACAGAAAGTGAGAAATCACCCCCCAGGGGGAATGGTCACGCCACAATCCCTTCTCCTCCATTCTCCTCTCGGGATCTTGGGCACGCACGCACATGCACCCGGCGTGAGTTTTAAGCCACCGGGTCCGGGACGCGAACCGTGGTCGACTACGTGGGAGTCCAGCGACATAGCCATTACGCCAACTGCTGGTTCCCTTTTTCTTTTTTTTTAATTTGCCAGAAGCATGAGTGTTTGACAGAGAGAGAGAGAGAGGAGTGAGAAAGCTCCCGCCAGGGGCATGATTATGCCGCACTCCCTTCTCTCCCATCACTCCCTCCTTTCCGGTCTTCGGGGCATGCCCGCACACATGCCTGCTGTGTTTCTCGAGTTGCCACGTCAAGGATTCCAACACGCAATTGATTACGTGGGATCCAGCCACCTTAAACCACCATGCCAAGAAACTGGCCCATTTAGGGTTCTTACTTGTGGAAAGAAGAAGGAAACGTCTGCCTGACCGTCCTACAGGAAGTAAGAATCTATTTTGCCTTTGATTTTGAATGATATGTTTGGTGGGTATAGGATTTTAGACTAACCAGATATTTTCTTGCAGTATTTTTTTTCTTTTTTTTGGAGAGGTTTTTGCTATAGGTGCACTCACCAGACAGACAGAGAGACAGAAAGCGAGAAATCACCCCCCGGGGGGATGGCCACGCCGCAATCCCTTCTCCTCCATTCTCCTCTCGGGTTCTTGGGCACGCTCACACACGCACCCGGCGTGAATTTAAGCCACCGGGTCCAGGACTTGAACTGCGGTCAATTACATGGGAGTCCAGTGACATAGCCATTATGCTAACTGCTGGTCCCACTGTCTGACAGACAGTGAAGAAGACCCCAGAGCAGTGGCCGGTGACTCAGGAGGACCCAGCAGGGCACTACCGTTTGCTGAGTCGGAGGCAAACATCCTTCAAGGCTTCAAAGCTGAACGATAAAAGAATCACTGATTCTCACTCCCCCTGAATGAGTCTGTCTGCTCTGAGCTTCCCAGACCCCAGTGGTCCCCAGGAATCCGGAGCCTAAATTTAGATTGTCCCCAGAAGGTCACCGGATCACCCTGAGGCAGGGTCAGCGAGCAGCTGCTCAAGATAAACTTGGTCTTTCTGCTGACTCGGACCTTTCTCCCACACAATTAGCAAGCTCTCCCCGCACTTCCCCTGGCTAAGCTGAACAATAGCTGGGACTAACAGGTGGCCTTGGCCAGCGCGCTCTCGCCAGAGATCAGGGATCCGTGGTCCCTGCCTGGCCAACCGGCTCTGACCTCGCCTGGGGGTCCTGGTACACCATGGCGCTCCAGCCAGGCCGGTGTGCTTCTGCCTGGGGACACCGACCTCCTTCCAGGACTAGGATCTTGCATAGCTGTTTCTTCTGTTCTGCCTGGGACTCTCCCCCTGCATGGTGGCCGAAATGTCACCACTGCAGGGAAGCCTTCCTCTCTTTTCCCCCAGCGATCGCTGGGTGTTGGGAGTTGTCAGTTCCTGAAGGACAAGAGAGGCCTTGCTGTTCGCTTCCCCTGGAGACACTGCCCAGCACACGACAGGTGGACGGAGGGGTGGGCGTGTCCTCGTGCCCCTCTTGGGTCTGGGGTGGGTGTGTGGGGGTGTATGGGGAGGCCAGCATCAGCCCCACTGCTGACTCTGGGCCTCTGTGGTGGGTCTGGGTCCACTGCTGGCTGGGGTCACGGCCACCACAGTGGTGTCAGGGTAGGAATCAGATTGTGCTTGGTGGCGCCTGAGACCATCTGCCAGGTCCCCAAGATACCATGAAGCTGTCACCAAAGAGAAGGGAGTTCATTGGGGCCACCCTAGGGGGCCAGCTAGGGAGAGAGGGAGGCAGGTGAAGGGGAGAGCCTCGGGCTGGCTGCGGTGCTGCGCTGGCTGGAGTGGCGGCAGGTGGCTGGAGACCTGCTGCAGGTGGTCTGCAGCCCGGGCGGGTGCGTGAAGGCAGCTGTTCTGCAGAAGCTCATTCCTAGACAATGGTGGGAAAACCAACGAGCAAACATACAGTCCTAGCCCGGGACTCCGAGAGCAAGGCTGGGGATGAGGGCAGAAAGGGGTCCTTGGACGTGACCTCGACCACATAACTCGGATGAGCAGAACGCAGCCCAAGGGACCCGCTCTCCAGCTGCAGAGGGACAGATGGACCAGCCTACGGCCTCAGGGAAGGTGTGTCTGGCTGCAGCATGCGCTCCAGACTGCCCTCTGGACCGGCCGTCCCAGGCGTGCAAATGCACGGCCACCTGGGCTGCTCCCGGGGGTCAGTGCTTTGGGCACAGGCAACGTGAGTTATGGAGGTTTTCAGGCAGGGTGTGGCCCAGGCAAGGGGCCTGCCAGACTGGCCCAGCTGGGCAAGGGCAGAACCCGGACCCCCTGAGAGGCAGCAGCAGTTGTCCTGGGAGATGAAGGCATGAAAGGTTGTGGGGACCAGGACCTGGGGAAGGTCTTTGAACTCAAAATAGTAGGGAACAGGATGGAGAGGATGGGGTGGGTGGCTCAGTCGGGCCCCTGGAGTGGGCAGGAGAGGAGGGGTGTCTAGAAGGGCCTGCAGAGAGGAAGGGGAGTGGCCCACAGGTCCACAGCACAGAGCAGTGAGCAGGTGGCAGCTGGATGCTGATGGGGGCATGGGGTGGGGGGGCTAGGACTGCCCTGACTCCCTGCTGGCCTTCAGCCCCTCCCCATGCTGGAGGAACCAGGCACTGGCCTCAAATCCCCTCTGTCCCCTAGAGCCACCTGACAAGTGTCAGAACCCAAGGTGTTCAGTGCAGCCAGCCCCGCATGGGCTCTCTGGATGGAGGGCCCTGAGCCCTCTGGACCAGAGGAAAGAACAGAGCCCCCGCAGCCTCCGCACAGGGCTGGGAGTTCAGGCTTGGCTAGAAACAAAGGGGACCCAGGAGGGAGGGGACTGCCCGAAAAGGGCTGGCGCCCCCTGGGGTTGTGGGCTACAGGCCTACCCCAGTCTCAGGGGGGCCTTGAGTGTCCACCCTAGTAGACCTTTCCAGAAATGGCTGGGCCATTGTGCAAAAGAATGCCCGGAAATCCCGCGCCTCCCTCCTCCAGCGAGGATGGGGGCTCTTCCTCCGGGCCAGGAAACTCCAAGTTGACTTCCGGTGGGTGGCCTGGGGGCTGGGGTGCCAGGGGCAGCACTGGCCAGTGGTGGGAAGGCCAGGCACAGCTCGTGTCCCTTTGTGTCTCTCCTGTCCGAGGGCCAGGGTAGGCCACCAAGCCTGGGCCGCCACTGGCGCTGGCCCTAAAGGCCACAGCCTGAGCGCTGGGTCACCAGGAAAAGCCTGGGGTCTCTGCGAAGCGGTGGCCTCAAAGGCTGGGGGATGGGCAGAGGAGCAGGAAGAGGAGCAGCCCCCGCGGAGGTAGAGAGGTCTGGGAAGCCCCCAGGAGGGGAAGGTGGGAATTGCTCCATGCGGCCGGCTTTGCGCCAGGTCCTCAGGCTCCAGGAGGCAGTGAATCGTGTGGGCGGGAGAGCTGCGCAGGACCACGGATGAGACCGGGGTCTTGGGCCTGCCCCCCACAGTCCTGCCTGGCACCTCCGCAGGGTATGGCGTGGGAAAAACAGTGCGGGACCGGAGGGACACTGGGGAGTGAGCGTGCGGAGAATGGGCCTGGGTCGGCGTGGCTTGGACTCCAGGGCGGGCTTCCTGGAGAAAGGCCAAGCTCAAAGAAGGGGCTGTGAGACCCCCCTCCCCCCGCAGGCCTCTGTGCAGGGACGATGGGGTGGGGCCGGGGGTAGGGAGCTCCTGCAGACCCCAGGGAAAAGCGCAGCTGGCGGGACTGGCGCAGACCCTCAGGTTCTGTCGAGGACCTGGAGGCGGAGGAGGCGTGCAGACTGCGTAGTCTTGCAGCCCAGGTAGTGGCGGGGCCCGGACACGCTGGGAGGTGGCCCGCGGGACGCGACTAGGACAAAGTCCGGTGGGGTTCCCGGGCGGCGGCTCGGCGGGGAGTGGCCCCTGAGCCCTCGGCTCCCCGCGGCTGTTTCCCTACCTCGGGCAGCTATGGGGCGGAGGGCTGTGATTGGCTGCGGGCCGAAGGTTCGCACTTGGATTGGCTGCTCCAGCCTGGGGAGGCGGGCCCGGGGGGGCGCAGGGTCCGCCCCCCGAGCCTTCAAATGGAAAACCCCGGGAGGCGCTCGCAGACCCGAGGCTGTGTTGCAGAGGCGTGGGACGAGCGGACGGTGGGCGGCGAGACAAGGCACCCGGGCCCGCGCAGGGCGCGGAGCCGTGCGGTCGAGGTACCGTCGCGCCCAGCCATGGGGTCGGCAGCCTTGGAGATCCTGGGCCTGGTGCTGTGCCTGGTGGGCTGGGTGGGTTTGATCCTGGCGTGCGGGCTGCCCATGTGGCAAGTCACCGCCTTCCTGGACCACAACATCGTGACGGCGCAGACCACCTGGAAGGGACTGTGGATGTCGTGCGTGGTGCAGAGCACGGGGCACATGCAGTGCAAAGTGTACGACTCGGTGCTGGCGCTGAGCACCGAGGTGCAGGCGGCGCGCGCGCTCACCGTGGGCGCCGTCCTGCTGGCGCTCATCGCGCTCTTCGTGACCCTGGCGGGCGCGCAGTGCACCACCTGCGTGGCCCCGGGGCCCGCCAAGGCGCGCGTGGCCCTCACGGGCGGCGCCCTCTACGCGCTCTGCGGCTTGCTGGCGCTCGTGCCACTCTGCTGGTTCGCCAACATCGTGGTCCGCGAGTTCTACGACCCGGCGGTGCCCATGTCGCAGAAGTACGAGCTGGGCGCGGCGCTGTACATCGGCTGGGCCGCCTCGGCGCTGCTCATGTGCGGCGGCGGCCTCGTGTGCTGCGGCGCCTGGGTCAGCGTCGGCCGCCCCGACTTCAGCTTCCCCGTCAAATACTCCGCGTCGCGGCGGCCCACAGCCACCGGCGACTACGACAAGAAGAACTACGTCTGAGAGCTCCGGCCACGGCGGGGCTTCTTACACCAGCCATATCCGCGAGCGAGAGGACCGGCCCGGGAGAGCCCCGCATGGGCGCCGCGCACGGACTCCTTGGAACGCCAGGCGGTGCGCATGGACGAGGGCCACCCCGGTCCCTGCCCGCGCCCGCGGCCGGTCCTTTCCGATCACCACCAGCCAGACGCTGTTCTCTGCGGACTATGCGCGGTCGGAGGACCCAGTGTTTCCTTTTCTGTGCGCTGTGCTGGCCTGACCGCGGTGGGGCTCGGATTCCCTCGGCCCAGTGGGCGCGACTGTAGCTGCTTCCCTGGAGGTTTTGGATGTGACCTTTTCCCCCAGAGGTCCCTGCTAATGCCAGAGAGCCCAGGGGCCCCACGCTAAGCTGCCGGCAGTCCTTAATCCCACTGGAGGGACCTGAGCCCAGGGGACCAAAGGACTTGGCCTGGACCTCCCCGTCCCACCCCAAAATTTCCTCGGGCCAGGATTGCAAGCTCCCCCCCCACACCCCCAGCCTGAGCTGTGGCCCGGGCCCTGCCCTCCTCTGCAGCTTGGGGGTGGGGGTGGGGAGGTTACAAATTTGCTTAGTAAATGGTTTGAACACTCTCCTACCCGTGTCCTGTCCTCTGTCCTGTCACCTGTGCCATTCATGGCTGATCCGGGGCCTGTGGCCTCCCCAGTCTTCCCTGCCACCATCCCACCAGCTAGGTGACACGCAGCCCAGCGCACTGCAACCCTAGTTGAGCTCAGTAGCTAGAAGAGGCCCTGCTGAGTCCTGGGGCCAGGTTGGGACAGGGCCAGGGCCAGACCTGGGCAGAGGGTGTAGGATGGGACCCCCTGCTGGCGGGCAGTGAGATGGGACATGCCGGGTGGGCAGATGGGCTACTGGCTTGTCCCAGAAAGGGCCTGACCTCGCACCCCACAGGGTGACATTTCCACCCACCTCTCAGGGCGCCCCTAGCTCCGGGTCCCGTCCAGCGGTCACAGACGTGTGCACCTGACCAGGCCCGTTCCCGCAGTGGGTGGGAACCAGGGACTCCAGGATGTACAGTCCTCCAGCTCACGGCAGGCCCACAGCGGCGTTGCCATGGGGAGCAGGCACCGACTGCCGGTTGCCCAGAGTGCCTCGGCCGGGCTCCAGCCCCTCATCCTGGTTCTGCTGCCAGTCACAGTGTGGCTCTGCACAGGACCTGTGCCCACCCTGCTGGCCGGGCAGCCAGCCCAGACCGGTGCCAGCCATCAGCACCTCTGTGCCAGCCTCTGCTGGAAGCAAACAGTGACCTTCCTGGGGGGCTGGGAGCCAGTGTTGGGCTCAGCTGGGCACCTGGGGGCAGGAGTGGGATCCCAGGAGGGCAAGGTCTGCCGGGAGGGGCAGGTCATCCATTATGGCCACCGAGAGCTCATTGTTTCCAGCGCTGTTCCAGGCAGTCGAAATTAGCGCGTTTTCACCTCTTGCCAAAAGACTAGGAGCGGAAGAAAGCAGTGCATGCGGCAGAGCCCGCAGGGAACAGCTCCAGGCCCAGCCAGTGGGAAGGCTTGGCGGCTGCCCCCAACCCTGGCTTCAGGGGCCCTGCCCAGAAATGCCTGGGCCATGTCCAGTAGCAGGGAGTTGCCCAGGCCTGGGCCCTCCATTGTGGGGAGGGGGTTGAACCCTGCAGCAGACTCCCGGGAGGGGCCGCAGAGCCAGCTGGTGGGGTGTCCGGGAGGCAGAACTTTCCAGCGGCCCCACCGGGACAAGCGGCGGTGAGGTGGGTCCTGTGTGCAAAGGGGCTGAATCGTGGCTCCACGCGGGCCCCAGCAGCTCAAGAAGGGACCCTGGGCTTCAGAGCCTGTGATCCTGGAGCTGTGACCGGGCAGAACTGGGGACAAGGGTCCTTACACCACTGCAGCTGGTGCCGGGGCCTGGCCGGGAGCCGAGCCCTTCCCCGAGTGCAGGGCGTGTAAGGGCTGCAGTTTCTAGGCTCTTCCACCAGCCAGGGTGGACAGAGGGCCCTGGGGAGCCAGGCCACTCACCTGACCCACACTGAAGGGGCAGGGGCAGACTCCCCACTGGGGGTTGGTCTGCCCCCCAGGTCAGGGAGAAGGGTGCCTCCCATCCAGCTATGCCCAAGGTGGCTGCTGCCTTCTTGGGCAGCACTGAGACCTGTTGCCACCCCCAGGCCATTATCAGGCCTCCCCCACGAACCACCCCTGCCTTAAAGGACCCTGCCCCATGCTGCTCCCCACGGCACAACCCCGCCCCCCCGCCCCCCACCCCCGTCGTGCCTCGGACCAGTGGCCATGTCCCCCAGTCGGCCTGGTTCTCCAGGGGGCAGCCGCATACAGCTTCCACCGAGTGCTGGGGGGCAGGGGATGCCTAGGAGGGGTAGGCCAGTCGCCCCCACTGTTCCTGACTGGGAAGCCCTGGGAGGGGTGGGCCAGTGGCCCCCACTGTTCCCGACTGGGAAGCCCTGGGAGGGGTGGGCCAGTGGCCCCCACTGTTCCCGACTGGGAAGCCCTGGGAGGGGTGGGCCAGTGGCCCCCACTGTTCCCGACTGGGAAGCCCTGGGAGGGGTGGGCCAGTGGCCCCCAGTTCCCGACTGGGAAGCCCTGGCTCTTTTAAAGGCCATGGGTGACACTGGCCTCAGGCCCTTGGGCTCACGGTATCTCCATCTACCATCTGCTCAGCCACCTGGTCCTTGGTGGCTGGAGGCCTCCGGCTGTCCCCCTTCCTCGGCAGTGGTGGCCACATTGAGCGTGACAGGAGGGCACGGGTGCTGCAAGGCTAGGTGGCCAGGAGGAAGCGGTGGGTGGGTGGGCAGGCGTGGTCCTGGCTGGCACGGTCGGACCGTGGTCAGCCTCTGCCCACCGCCGTCGAGAAGCCTGGAGGGCAGGGAGGGAGAGGCTCGTCCCGGGTGAGCAGGGCCACAGCCCGGGGCACGGGACCAAGGCTCGCCTGAACCTCAGACCGGGCACGGCCGGGTGACCGGAGCCAGGACGGGCACCAGACCTAAAACAGCGGGCTTTATTTCCTTACGAACCACTCTCCCTGCATCTCCCACCAAGTCCATAACTTACAATCTAAATAAAAGCCAATTCATATAAATATAAATACAGAAGGAGGTCACTTGTGAAGAAATCGAAATCTGAAAGACAAAAAAAGAGGAAGGTCAGTACTGAACAATCCTGTCACCTCCCCAAACCTCACACACTGCCCAGGCCCGCCCTCTGCCACCACCACCCTGCAGCTTCTGAGACGCCTCCGCCGCGCTGAGGGTGGGGGTGGGTGTCTGTGGGTGGAGGGACAGGCCAGACCCATGAGGTCCTGCCATCTTCACTGCGCCCCCTCCACCGCGCCCCTGCCTGGTCCAGGCTGCCTCGGCTTGAGCCCTGACAATCCGGCGGCCCCCAGCACCTCACTCCCCGTGGCACCTCACAGTCCTCCCACTGGCTGTCCCACCAGCAGCCAGCACGCCGCTCCTCCCCCTCCCGGCCCGGCCCACTGCACCCCTGCCACAGCAGAACACAACAGCAGCTGGGCGTCATCACCACCCAGGATACAGGGAGGGGTGTCGCTGCCCCCTTGTAACCGTCACCCTCTGTCTGTACCCACCCCAGGGTATGCTGGTGTCTCAGAGGCTGCCAGCCCCATTTTCAGAGGAAACAGGCTCAGCCTAACAAGGGACTGACCCAAAGTCACTGTTGATGACTCCACGGGCCTCGCTGAAACCCAGGGCCTGTCCCAGCTGAGGGCCCTGTGTACCTGAGGCCACCCTGGGGGGACTGGGCGTCCTTTGCCCCCGTGGCAAGCTCAGCTGACCCCACCCTGGCTCTGACAGAACAGCACTGCCCCCCACAGCTTCCAGCCCACCAGAATGGGGAGCAGGGAGGATCCAGGCCTTGGCAGTGGCCTGCAGCCTGGGCTCAGGAAATGCGGGCAAGGGTATCTATCCACTGGAGGGGTGGTCTTGGGCTAACATGTGGTCACACAGACACAGGGCAGGTCCCCGCCCCCGTGGGGGGTGTCAGGGAGGAGGGCTGGCTGGGGAGGTGTCTCGGGTCACTGTGGCCTGTCAGTGACTCTCCTGGGCACCTCTCAGGACAGCTGGGTGCTGGCAAGGGCCACATGGAGCCGATGTATTATTTTTTAGGTTTATGCCAGAGGGTGCGTGCGATCGCCAGAGAGACAGGGAAAGTGAGAAATCAGCCCCAGGGCTGGCCGTGCTGCAGTCCCTTCTCCTCCATTCTCCTCTTGGGATTTTGGGCATGCACGCACACGCGCCCGGAGTGTTTTTCAGGCTGCCAGGCCCAAGGCTCGAACCGTGTAGTCAGCCACGTGGGAGTCCAACGGCTTAACCACCATGCCACTTTGCTGACTTTTTTTTTTTTTTCCATTCACAGCTGAGCAGCTGCCAATAGCTTCGCTTTCTCAAGGGTCGAGCTCCAGCCTGGGAAGCCTGGACGGGGTCCCTGTCGGGGAGCCTGCGGGGACAGGAGGTTCCAGGCTGCCTCCAAGGGTGGCGCCAAGCGGTCTGCGTGTCACACGAGCCACACGCGGTGCCCGGCCCGTGGCGTGGTCAGCAGAGGGTGAACGCCAGCTCTCTCTGAAGGGCTCACAGGGGCTTAATGAAATTAGCTTCCTCAGAAATGCCCCATTGTGGCCCTGTGGGAGCCGAGGGGCATTTGGGGAAAGCTGCTTGGCCCCACATCCCTGAGAACCCAAGTCCCAGCCTCTGCTCGGAGAGGACGAGCAGGAATCAGGCCTGGGCTCCGGAGAGGCGGCCTGCCCCGGCCACCGCGAGGATGCCCGGCCTGCTCCGTAACTCACCCTCAGGACAGGAGGGAAACAAGCGCGTCCAGAAACTTGCCGCGGTCCTCGGCCTTCAGCTCAATTACTGCAGTAATGAAAGGAAAACACCCGTGAGATGGGAGGCGCGGACAGCGGTGGGAGCGAAGCGAGGCGGGAGTGCCGACTCCCTCTCCCTGAACCTGCAGCACCCTCCATCACATTCCAAACAGCCTGGGCAGCTCTGTGGCCTGGAATGTCCCGGACAAAGAGGTCACAGCTCCCTGTCCCGCTGCATTTAGTCACGAGAACTACCAGCTGTCCTGGTGGAGGCCGGAGCTGTGGCCTCCAGGGAAGACCCTCTGGGCAGCGGAGGACCAGAGGTGACAACCGATGGAAGGGACACAGGGATGTAACAGACCTGGACAGGAACAAGCTTCCCTCCTCGCTTGGCAAGACCCCTGCCTCCATGGTGGGCTGCAGAAGGTCATATGGGTCCCCTCCTGGTGAGTTCCCTGGTTCCACTGTCCCCTTCTATAAAACGGGGACAGGCGCAAACTGCCCTTCCTAGTAGGGACCCCAAGCTCAGCCATACACATGGACCCTCATCAGGTGGAGCCCTGGGACAGGGCTGGCCTGCTCCTGGGAGCCGTCCACGCCCCTGGCCCACCCGGCGGGCTGTCTGTAAACCCAGGAGTCCTTGGGGAAATGGCTTGGCTGTGCCTGGGTCGTGGCCTCCAGCCCCCCAGGACCGAGAGGCAATGTCTGCATTAAGAAACCCAGTGCGTGGAGCTCGGTCAGTGCCCTCAGCATACTAGCCTGGGACAGGGCAGAGTGTCCGTGAGTCCACTTTACTTGAACATCTGTCAGCACGAATAAAAAGGCATCGGGGCCAGCAGGTGGTGTAGTGGTTATGGTACTGGACTCCCACATGGCTGACTGTGGTTCGAGTCCTGGACCCGGCAGCGTGAAACTCACACCGGGAGTGTGTGCATACATGCCCCAAATCCTGAGAGGACAACGGAGGACGAGGTTTTGCAGTGTAGCCATCCCCCATGGAGGGTGATTCCTCACTTTCTCTCTGTCTCTGACAAGTGCTCGTGCCCTATAGTAAAAAAATCTCTTAAAAAAAAAAAGAATAAAAAAACATACACAGGGTGGGGTGATACAGAGGTAACAGCTGGGCCCACATGTGAAAGGTCCTGGGTTTGTATCCTGGGCCCTCTCTACCAGAGCAGGCTAGGGTGCCCATGACCCGGTAGGCCGAGACTGCGTACAGACTGCGGCATGAAGATCCTGCGGGGGGCGGGGGGGACCAGCAGTTAGCATAATGGCTATGTCGCTGGACTCCCATGTAGTCAACTGCGGTTCGAGTCCTGGACCCAGTAGCTTAAACTCACACCGGGCGCATGTGCGTGTGTGCCCAAGATCCGAGAGGAGAATGGAGGAGAAGGGATTGCAGCGTGGCCATCCCCCCTGGGGAGTGATTTCTCACTTTCTGTCTCTCTGTCTCTGTCTGTCTTCCTGGCGAGTGCACGCACCCGCCCTATAGCAAAAACCTCTCCAAAAAAAGAAAGGGGGGGAAAATAAAAAAGATCCTGCCGGAGAGGCCTCTCTGTCCCTTCCAAAAACTCTCAATAAATAAAGTTAAAAATAAATAAATAAAAAGGGACCAGCAGATGGCACAGTTGTTAAGACACTGGACTCCCACGTGACAGACCACAGTTTGAGTCCTGGACCCAGCAGCTTGGAACTCACACTGGGCATGTGTGCCCAACGTCCTGAAAGGAAACTGGAGAAGGGACTGTGACGCAGCCAACCCCCTGTGGGGTGAGTTCTCACTTTCTCTCTCTCTCTCTGTGTCTCCAGCGAGTGCATATACCCTATAGTAAAAATCTCTCTCATTAATTAATTAATAAAAAAGGCAAATATGGAGACCAGCGATGGCATAGTGGTTGCGTCACTGGACTCCCACACGGTTGACAGCAGTTCGAGTCCCAGACCCAGTGACTTAAATACATGCCAGGAGTGTGTGCAAGCATGCCCAAAATCCCAACAGGAGGGTAGAAGAGGAGGGATCGTGGTATGGCCATCCCCCTTGGGGGTGATTTCTTGCTTTCTCTCTCTCTGTCGAACGCACGTGCCCTATAGCAAAAATCTCTCTTAAGAAAAAATTTTTAAGGGCAAATATGGCCGGATGTGACTCACACTCCATGCTGGTGTCTGGGGAAGCTCCCACCAGGTGGGCCTCCACCCTGGGCTTGTGGACACGTGGGTGGGTGATATCAGGTGCCTGACCTGGCCGAGGGTTGGCATGGCGGCATCGCCCTTGGGTGGCCACAGCCCCCCCCCCCGCACCAAGTCCTCTGAGCTCCCCAGAAACTCTCTCCTCAGGGCCTGCCCCACAGGAGATGTCAGGTTGTGGGGCTCCCGGCCTCTTGCACCCCAGAAGGTCCTGAGTCACCAGGAGGGGCTGGGCCTGGGGCAGGTGTCAGGAGACAAGAGGGCGGCTGGCCAGACGTCTCCAGCCACAGCAGCGTGCCCGCTCTGGTGTCAGCGCTGCCCTGACCTGACTCTTACCCGAGAGGTCGAAATGGTTGTGCAGCGTGCGCGAGTTGGTCCTCTCGGCCGCCTTCTCGAACGCCCGCCCAAAGAAGCTGCAAACACAAGACAGAAAGACAGACAGACGTGTAGGGAGCCAGCCACCTGCAGCGGGCCATGCCTGCCCCACTGCCGTCAGACGCCGGAGGGTACACGGCACGGGACTCGGCAGGGCAGACAGGCCACGCCCCGAGGCCCCTGCCGCTCTTCCCAGGGCAATGGAAGCCGCTCACTTCTTCCTGTCCGAGGTGTCGGTCTCTGGGGGGATGCCCACCACGGTCACGGTGCCCTGCTCCACGTTCAGGGGGGCGGCCATCACCAGGGGCAGCAGCTTGCAACGCCGGTTCTTTGTCTGGAGACAAGGACACTCAGTCACGGCACCCCAGGGCCCAGCGTGCCACGCAGGGTCCCGGAGCCATCAGGATGCCTCTGCTCTTCCAGAGCTGCCTGGACTCTGTCACTAGAGGAGACACTCAAGTCTCCACGTGAGTGCCCAGCCTCCTGCCGTGCCACCTGCCCAGCCACCCTGCACCCCACTGTTCTTCATGGGCATTCTGCACTGCTGTCTGCTCAGATCTCGCCATAGCTGTCACCTCCTCCAGGAGGCCCTCACAACCGTGCCACTCCATCCTCTCCCTGGAGCACATCCCCACCTGACAATGCATGCACTCATCCCTCGCCTGCCCGCACACACTCCCTCAGGACGGAGAGAGCGTCTCCTTTACTGCTGAGCCCATGGAACTACCTCACAACCAAGGAAACCCACTGTCCAGGGCTGAGGAGGGCCCCGGGAAGCCACCTCCATGACAACAGGCCTGACAGGTGGTGGTTGCTAAATAAATGTCCAGTAAGTGCACAGGGCCTGCGGAGTGGGTGTGTATTCACCCATTTTACAGATGAGGAAATCGAGGACCCGGGGGCAGGCGGCCTATCTCACATCACACAACTGGTAGATGACGCCGAGGTTCTTATTTCATCCCTCGTCCTCTTTTTTTTTAGCCAGAAGTGTGTGCATTCATGAGGAGAGAGAGAGAGAGAAAGCGTCCCCCTACGGAATGGTCACCTTGCCATCCCTTCATCTCTCCCCACTTTTGGGATTTGGGGCACACATGCACACACGCCTGCCATGCTTTTCAAGCCGCTGGGTCCAGGATTCAAACCACCCAGTCAGCCATGTGGGATCCAGCTCCTTTAACCACCGGACCATGAGGCTGGCCCTGATTCATTTGTTGTTATGTTTTTGTTGTAAGGCATGTGTGCTCGCCAGAGAGAGACCAGGAGACAGAGAGAGAGGGAAAGGGATAAATCACTCCCCATCCCCCCAGGGGGAATGGCCATAGCACAATCCCTTCTCTAGTCTCCTCTCAGAATTTTGGGTGCGCGTGTGCATGCACACACACACACACACACACACCTGGCATGATTTTCAAACCAATGGATACAGGACTTGAACTGTGGTTAAGACGTGTGGGATCCAGTGTCTTAACCACCACACCACCTGCTGGCCCCCTGATTGTCTTCATAGAACGTTTATAGACTCATTTTACTGATTGGCTTAGCAGCATGAGAAAAATTTCACCTTCTGGGACCAGCAGTTAGCGTAATGGCTATGTCGCTGGACTCCCATGGAGTTGACTGAGGTTCGAGTCCCGGACCCAGAGGCTTAAACTCATGCCAGGCGCGTGTGCGTGCGTGCCCAAGATCCCAAGAGGAGAATGGAGGAGAAGGGATTGTGACGTGGCCATCCCCCCTGGGGGGTGATTTCTCGCTTTCTGTCTCTCTCTGTCTTTCTGGCGAGCACACGGGTCCTATAGCAAAAAAATAAAAACTTCTCCAAAAAAAGAAAATTTCACCTTCTGGTTACACAGTTTGTGTAAAATAGCCCCCAGCATAAACCCTCCTCCTGGAGCAGAGGGAATGCTCACTGAGACGTGGGGACTATGCTGTCCACACTCTCATGTGGGAGGTGCCCCATGCCGGCTGAGTCGGGGTGTGGTCTGGGCCAACACAGAGCGGGTATCAGGCCACACAGAAGACAAAGCCACTTACAGAAAGTTGGCGTCGAAGACACATTTGTCTGGGACCAAGCCTGCTGCCATCTCTTCCTGCCAACCCAGGTGAACGCAAGCCCTAGCCCCATCTGCTCCGTGTGAGCCCCGCCCTACCTGTCTGAGTGACAGGGACAGCAAGTGACGGAATCAGAGCTCGTGGGAATGCTGAGAGTTAAAGGGATTAGCCCATACTCTGCAGCTTGTGAACAGCCAGTGGTGCCCCAAAGCCAGTGTGCAACGCCCAGTCCTGAACGACCCCGCGGCGCCCACCCAGCCGGCTCCTCACCGAACACACGAAGGACTTGAGCAGGTGTCTGCTGAGCAGGCTCAGGGACGCCGGCCTGGAGAACAGCGTGACATCAGGCGTGCCCTGGGAGGGGGAGACGGGACGGCGGTCAGGGGAGGCCACCAGCAGCGTGGCCTGGCGCCCCCGTGTCTGCGGGAAGCCTGACCTCCATGAGTGAGCAGTAGAGGAAGGGCCCCTGGGAGATGACGAGGTTGGTGCAGAGACAGCTGGCGATGGTCTGCTGCGTGGCCCGCAGTTGCTTCTTGGCGAGCTCCAGGCCCAGGTACAGTTTGTCCAGGTTGCTCCTGTCACAGGGCAGACACGCGCTTGGGCACAGTTTACCGGGACTCTTGGTAAACCGCCAAAGTCGTAGGGCTAGCAAATGACATAATGGTTACATCGCTGGACTCCCACGTAGTCGACCACAGTTCAAGTCCCAGACCTGGCAGGTTAGACTCACGCCAAGTGCGTGTGTGTGCGTGCCCAAGATCCCGAAAGGGGGCTGGAGGAGAAGGGATTGCGACGTGGCCATCCCCCTGGGGGGTGACTTCTTGCTTTCTGTCTCTCTGTCGCTCTGGCCAGGGTGTGTGCCCTAGAGCAAAAATCTCTCTTAAAAAAAAAGAAATCACCAACAGATGGCTGCTTTCTGGTGGAGCGAGGGGGTTGGGTAAGAGCTGATCTTCCTCTGGAGCTCCCTTTCACAGGAAAGGAAGGAATGAGCCACGCACAGGGCCAGACGGTGGTGCAGCAGTGAAACGCGACACTCTGCAAGGCTGACCCACGGGGAAAGGTTCCCAGTTCAGGTCCGGAGACCTCTCTGAGTACACCAGGTGGGCCAGCTCTTCGTCTGGGCTGGGAGGGGTCGGGAGAGGCTGGGAGCGGATCACAGCATTACCCCCCGTTATGGGTGCTGTCTCTGTCTCTCTTGTTCATGAAGGAAATAAGCCTTTTGTTGTTGTTTTCAAGAGAGATTTTGGCTATAGGATGCAGGCGTTTGCCAGAGAGACAAGAGAAATGGAAAGTGAGAAATCACCCCCCAGAGGGGATGGCCACGCCGCAATCCCTTCTCCTCCATTCTCCTCTCGGGATCTTGGGCACACACGCACATGCGCCCGGCGTGAGTTTCAAGCTGCCAGGTCCTAGACTTGAACCACAGTCAATCATGTGGGAATCTAGTACGTTAGCTACTATGCTACCTGCTGGCCCCATAAATAAGCTTTTTTTTTTTTAAAGTATAAACTAGACTTGGTACAGCAGTAATGCACTACTTAAGCAATGCCAGATCCGCATGGAAGAGGGCAAGTTTAGTTTCCCAGTTCAACTTGCACCTACCGGGCTGGCTGGGAGGACTAAGAGGGACTGCGCTGCGAGACTCTGGTAAGGAGGCTTGGTCCCCTCTCTCTCACCTCATGAGAAAAATAAACTTTAACAAACTTTTTTAAAAATCTATAAACCAGGGTCCAGCAGTTGGCATAATGGCTGGGTCGCTGGACTCCCATGTAGTCGACCGTGGTTCAAGACCCAGACCTGGTGGCTTAAACTCACACCGGGCACGTGTGCGTGCGTGCCCAAGATCCCGAGAGGAGAATGGAGGAGAAAGGATTATGGCATGGCCATCCCCCCGGAGGGTGATTTCTCGCTTTCTGTCTCTCTGTCTCTCTCTGTCTTTCTGGTAAGCACACATGCTCTATAGCAAAAGCCTCTAAAAAAAAAAAAAAAAAAGAGCGAGAGTAAAGAAAACAAAGACAAGGATTCCAAGAAACATTAGCACTAACTGAGGGGCATAGGCAAGGGACATTCATGGTGACAGTGGACAGCAGTCCTAGAGAGCTCAGGTTCAGGCTCTCCAGGACAAAAGATGTTCAAGGAATATCTGCTGGAAGGAGAAATGAGAAGGTGGGGAATTGATGTGATAAAGGAGGTAATTAAAAACTCCAGGAAAGGGGCCAGCATACGCTATAGTGGTTATGTCGCTGGACTCTCACAAGGCCGACCACAGTTCGAGTTCCAGATCTAGTAGCTTGAAACTTGCGCTGGGCACATGTGGATGTGTGCCCAAGATCTCGGGAAGAAAATGGAGGAGAAGGGATTGTGGTGTGGCCATCCCCCCTAGGGGATGATTTCTCACTTTCCCTCTCACTGTCTCTGTTTCTCTCTCTTTCTCTGGCGAGTCCATGTGCCCTAAGGCAAAAACCTCTATAAAAGATAAAACTCCAGGAAAAACAAAGGGCTATACCATACAGTGATGTGTAAATGAACATTCTAGTAATACAATACAGCAACATGATTAATAGATTTTCATCTTTTAAAACCAACCTATAGCCTAAAATGACATGACTTACATCTTTTACTCCAACCCCTGATGAAGTGTTATCTCTGCCAAAAATGTCGATTCCTAAAGCATAGATTTCGGTAACTGGGAGTTATGGGGAAGAGGGAACAGGAGAACAAAGGAGGGATGTTAACATCCTTTTCTTACAAAGTGGGGGGATAAGCCTCTGCTGATAGAAGAAGGTACAAGTCTATTAAAGCTACAGAGGAGCTAAAAGCAGTGGCCCATCTGTATCGACAGGAAGGAAGGGTGACAAGAGGGGGACAGATGCTCCTCCGCTGTAGCAAGAAGTCAGCAGACAACACTGACCATGAATCCGTCAATGCTAAGACGAGGGCTATGGCAGCAGGAGGACAGTTTTTGGATTTGTTTTCCTGGTTTTTGAGATGAACACAGAGCAACTAGATTATAAAGCCAAAAACCTAGGTTCCGCATTTGCCACAAAACAAGGAAACGCCACAGACCCCAAACATGAGCAAGAGTGTTACCAATGGCCCACAAGACCGATGTGTCGTCAGCATCAGTGGAAAGAAAGCAGAGCGGCAGCAGGAGCTAAGAACAATGGGAGCTCCAGGCAACTGGAAACCACGTTCAAAACCGAGAGGAACTTCGCCCCTTCCAAGAGTACGTGAGAGCAATAGGCCAAGGTGAAGTGTTCGGGGCCAGGACGGACTCATCCCTAGGAACCCTACTTGACCCACCAGAGCTGCTTTCCACACGAGGCACCTCACAGAGGAGCCACTTCCAAGAATGGATTAAAAACGGAGAAGGTTAGGGACCACAGAGCAAAGGAAAGAGAGGGGACAAATTGAAATGAACCGGGAGTGCACTGGAGGTTCAAGCCAAAGATTTCAGGCAAGAAAACAAAATGAAAAAAGAGATCCAGATTGGAAAGGAGGAAGTAAAACTACCTCTGTTTTCAGATAAGATCTTGTTGAATGTCCTCTCCCAGATTTTTTATTTTTTTGGAGAGATTTTCGCTATAGAGTGCGTGCGCCCACCAGACAGACAGACAGAGACATAGAGACAGAAAGAGAGAAATCACCCCCCAGGGGGGATGGCCACGCCACAATCTCTTCTCCTCAATTCTCCTCTCAGGAACTTGGGCACACATGCACACGCGCTTTAAGCCACCGGGTCCGGGACACGAACCGCGGTCGACTACGTGGGAGTTCAGCGACATGGCCATTACGCTAACTGCTGGTTCCCTCCTCTCCCAGATTTCTGTTGAGATTTAACTGCTCAGTGTAAAAGAGTTGGGGAAAGTGATCAGATCACTTTAAGAGGTGATTAGGGGGACCGGCAGATGGCATAATGGTTACATCGCTGGGTGATGACAGCGATGTCTCTGTCTCTGCCACGAACACATACACCCTCTAGCAAAAATCTCTCTAAATAAATAAATAAATAAGAGGTGATCAGGTCACAAGAGCTCTGCCCTCACGAATACATTAATGCATCACAGACGAAACGGTTTAATGATCTCAACTCTGCCTCCCTGTCCTGTCTCAGGCTCACTTGCTCTTTTGCCAGGGGGTGACAAAGCGTACAGGTCCCTGAGAGCTGCTGGCACCGTGCTCCTTGGACTTCCTTCGGGACCAGGAGACAAATCAACTTCTATTGTTGGTAAGTTACCCAGGTGGTATTCTGTTACAGCAGCAGCAATGGACGTTGCATATAGAAAAGCTTGAAAGGCTAGCCCCTTAGCACCGGGGTGAGCGCTGTGTGTGGGGACTGGATTCCACATGGCTGACCACACTTTGAATCCTGACCCCGGCAGCTTGAAACACACGCTGGGCACATGTGCGTGCATGCGTGCCCCAAATCCTGATGGAATGAAGAAACGGAGGAGAAAGGACTGCAGAATGACTGAGTCCCATTTGAGGGGAGGTATGCTCCCTCTTTCTCTGTCAAGCACTCTAGTAATACAAATCTTCGGGACCAGCAGTTAGCGTAATGGCTATGTCGCTGGACTCCCATGTAGTCAACTGCAGTTCGCATCCTGAACCCAGTGGCTTAAAACTCACGCAGGTCGCATGTGCGTGCGTGCCCAAGATCCCGAGAGGAGAACGGAGGAGAAGGGATTGCGGCGTGGCCATTCCCGCTGGGGGGTGATTTTTCACTTTCTGTCTCTCTCTGTCTCTGTCTGGCGAGCGCACGTGCCCTATAGCTATATAGCTAAAACCTCTCCAAAAAAAAAGAAAAGTCATGATGTATTTTTCTATGCAAAAATGCATGATTTTCCCGATAACCCTACATGTGTATCATACACATAAATACATATACATGCATGTGCATATCTGTATACACACATGTATGTCTACACACATATATACACACACACACACAGTGAAAAGAGAGAAACCCACAAGTCCTTTAGCTGATAAATGGATAAATAAAATGTGGTATATTCATCCAAAGGAAAATAAAAAATTCATGAAAAAATGGAATGAAAGTATGAATTTGTTTTGGTGCAAGAAAAAGGTTTGAGTTCCTGACATGCACCATGTCTTGGGTGTAGCTTTGAACATGCCAAGTGAAAGAAACCAGTCGTAAGGAACCACAGACTGTGTGGGTCCGTTTGTATGAAATGCCCAAAACCACAGACCCAGAGAGACAGGGAGTCAACAGGTGGTAACCGGAAGCTGGGAGGATGGTGGATTCGGGAGGTGAGGGTTAAAGGAGGCAGAGTTTTTTTTGTTTTTTGAGAGGTTTTTGCTATAGGGCACATGCACTCGCCAGAAAGACAGAGAGACAGAAAGCAAGAAATCACCCTCCAGGGGGGATGGCCACGCCGCAATCCCTTCTCCTCCATTCTCCTCTCGGAATCTTGGGCATGAACACACACATGCCAGGCGTGAGTTTAAGCCACTGGATCCGGGACTCAAACCGCGGTCAACTACATGGGAGTCCTGCGACATAGCCATTACGCTAACTGCTGGTCCCGCAGAGTGTTTTTTTTTTTTTTTTTAAATGCTATAACATTAGCCATGGTATGCATGGCCTTACAAATTTACCAAACGCCCTTGCATTGTACACTTTCAATAGGTAAGTTATTGGGTTGTTGGCGAAGTCATGACTTTTCTCGCAGTCTTTTTTCTATGTGAAAATGAGTCATGACTGGGAGCTGGCAGGTAGCATGGTAGTTGAGGTGCTGGACTCCCACACGGCCAACCACGGTTCAAGTCCTGGACCTGGTGGCTTGCTTTCTCACTCTCCTTTCTCTCTGTCTGTCTCTCTCTGATTGAAATAGAAGAATAATGATAATAAATTAAAAATAAATAAATCTTTAAAAAAAATAAAAATAAATAAAAATTAAAAAAAAATGAGTCATGACTTTTTCGACAACCCCATATATATGGCGTGTGCATTCTATCCCGGTAAAACTGTGTGAAAAATAGCACGCTAGGAGCCGGCCAGTGGGATGGTAGTTAAGGCAGCTGGGTCCCACGTGGCCAACTGCATGGTTCAAGTCCGAGACTCTGTGGCTTGAGAAACTCACAAGGCGTGTGTGCAAGCATGCCCCAAATCCCTGGAGAAAAGAGACACGGGGAAGGCACCGCAGTGTGACCACTCCCCACGAGGGGCGCCTTCCCCCTTTTTCTCTTTCTCTGGTGAGTGCACACACCTTCTGGCAAAATTAAAAAAAAATAGCGTGCTAGGAAACAAAACCAGGATATCCCAGAAGGGAGGCCTCCATGTTTCTGGAACTCTGCACAGAAGCAAGAGAACGCTGTGAAGTCACAAAAGCTGTCCTCACCAAGCCTTGCCCTACAGTCAGGGAAACAAAACTACAAATAAAAGAGCAACAGAAAATGACCAAGGTCAAGTTCCCTGAGTCACTGGTAGAAAAAAAATTAAGGAACAGAATGACATCTCTCAACAATGAAAGAACTAAAGACATGCCAAAAAAAAAGATCAAAACTGTCGCATTCTATAAGGGAACTTCAAAAAGTCCAATGGCAAATGGAGGCAAAGTCAGTTTATTTTGGCGCAAAAAACCTTTGAAATCCATGCACGGTATTTTCTTTTTATTTTAAAAGGCTTGTACCATAGGGGGTGTGTGCTTGCCAGAGAGACAGACAGAGGGAAGGTGGGGAAGCACTCCCCAGAGGGGCTGACCACGCTACAATCCGTCCTCCATTCTCCTCTCGGGATTCTGTATGCACACACGTAAGTGCCTGGCATGAGTTTCAAGTCACTGGGTCTGGGTCTCGAACCATAGTCGGCCATGTGGCACTCCAGTGTCTTAACCATTATGCTACTTGCTGGCCTCCGTAGTACTTTCTATTTTTAAGAGAGATTTTTGCTATACGGCGCTTGCACTCACTGGTTAGACAGAGAGACAGAAAGCGAGAAACGCCCCCCGCGGGGATGGCCACGCCACAATCCCTTCTCCTCCATTCTCCTCTCGGGATCTTGGGCACGCACGCACATGCGCCCAGTGTGAGTTTAAGCCACCAGGTCCGGGACTCGAACCGCGGTGGGAGTCCAGTGACATAGCCATTACGTCAACTGCTGGTCCCACCACCTTGTATTTTTTAAAAATAATTATTTTATTTAACTTTACTTATTTTAATTGAACAGAGAGGGACAGAGAGAAAGAAAGAGAATGAAAGTGAGAAAGCAAGACGCCAGGTCCAGGACGTGAACCGCAGCTGGCCACGTGGGAGTCCAGTGCCCTTAACCATCATGCCACTTGCCGGCCCTCCCCACCTCGTATTTTAAAGCAAACTAAGAACCAAAGAAACAGTAGAGGACATTTTTGAAAACGAGATAAGATAGGGTTTAGAAAGAAAAGAAAAATAATTGAGAAGTGAAGACTAGAAGAAACACAGAATGAATGCACACAGTAAATAATGTCTTTAAGAGATACAGAAGGCTGGGACCAGCAGGCGACATGGTGGTTAAGGCACTGGACACTCCCACATGGCCAACCATGGTTCGAGTCCTGGATCTGGTGGCTTTGCTTTCTCACTTTCTCTCTCTCTGTGTGTCTCTCTGATCAAATTTAAATGAATTAATGAATAAATAAAATTAAATAATTCTTTTTTTAAAAAAAGGCAAGAGATACAGAAGGTAAACAAGAAAACTTTCATAATTAAAAAGATGAGATGAAAAGAATTTAAGAGCGAGAGGCACAAACTGAGGAAGGGCCGACATTGTGTCGGGGCCCTGTGCACCTGTGGCTGGAATTCCGATTCGCGTGAGCAGTTTCTACAGGACGCGGTCACTCCCACGTTCCAGAGGTCCCTGCGGCCAGCCTCCCTGGGCGCCGTGAGGCTGAGGACCAGAGGTGGCCCCCACAGGGGCACAGCCACGGCCACACCCACTACCTGGAGAGGCTGTCCAGCGCCTGGATGAAGTGATCGGTTCCTGAGCCCTCCTCGGGGTTCTCCATCAGAGACAAGGTGGCGAAGACCACGTCGCTGGCCAGGAACTTATGCTTGAATCCGAAATGCATGCTGAACGTCTGCACACGCATGTCCTTCATCCTGTCATGGGAGAAGCCACGCGGCGGTCACCTCAAGTCAAGGGCAAGCCCTCACAGCCAGGTCACCCCAGCAGACACACTGAGGTCCCTGGCAGACCCTGCTAATGCTCTTGGCACAAACATCCAGCTCAGAGGATGAGGCGGGTCAGGACGCTCAAACCAGCCCTGCACCCGGATGGCTGAGAGTCCGTCTATACCACTCAGCTGGCCTGGGGCACAACAGCAAGCAGCCCCGGCCTCTGGGTGCGTGTAAGGCCTTCTCCCACACCCAGCACGCCAGCTAGAGCAGCCAGGCGGAGGGCGTCCAGAGGTGCCCGAGGACCTGGCCAGAGCTCCCCAGGTTCCTGTCTCAAAACTCCAGGAATGGCCAGACCCAGGTCACGCTCATTTGTACATTCTTTGGTTTCTGGGTTTTTGGTTGATTGGTTGGTTGGTTTAGTACTACTTTAGGAATATGATTAAAGCAGAAACCTAAACTTTAAAGAAACTTCATCTCCAAACATGTGCGCTTACCCAAATTTACTTGCAGACTCGTCAATCATTTCCCGCAAATTCTCCTTCAGGGAGATGTCCATGGACTGAAACTTCTGCTTCACCTGTTTCAGGGGGAGACTGGGAAAGAAAGCGGAGAGGCCTGAGGGAGACCTCCAGGACTCCAGGACGGGGAAAACCCGTAAGTGAGGGCAGATGGGGCGCCCAGCCCGTGCCCTCAGGCAGTGTCCGGGACCTCCAGGGGAGACACTCATAGGAGAACAGGCAGCAGCGGCGTTTTACAGCATCAGCCATGCCAAAGCGGAGAGGGATGGCGTGGGGGGCTGCAGCTGAGGCGGTCACTCACCCCATGTCCGCGAGGAACTCCTGCAGCTGCTTCTTCCCGCGCACGGACCACAGCTTGAACCTGGCGGCGGTGTAGCTGCTGTAGCACAGGCTGTCGTGTAGGGACCAGTGCTGGTACAGGGCCAGCCGCAGGCTGGGCTGCGGTCAAGGAGCAAGTGCAGCATCTGTGGCCCACCCCGACCCGCGGCGGCCACCACCCTGCAGAAGCCCAGCCCTTCCTGGCTGGGGCCCGCCTGGCCAAGGGTGACCTGGAGCTCTCTGCTCCACCTGAATCATACAGCGAGCCTGTGGGCGGGGGGCACACCCCATTGTCCCACTGACCGAGGTTGTGCGGAGCTTGAGTACTGCGGCCAGAGAGCAGTCACGACCGCGCAGGACGAAGACCAAGCATGGATGGCTTTGCTGACATCCTGCCGTGTCCCCTCCTGTCCACTGAGCCCAGCTCTCCCCACCACCTTCCAAGAGCCTGCTGCAGGGACCCCAGGCCCAAAGCCCTCAGCCTTCTCAGCTCGTCCACCCGTGGTACGAGCTCAGCTGTGCGTGTGGACGGTCCCTCACTGCAGACCTCTCCCCTGCAGGAGGTGAGGCTGGCCCTGCCTGTTTCCCTTGGTGACAATGCCCCTTGCTACCACTCCTCTGGACACGTGGCTACAGGCTGTCCTAATGGCTGCCCCCTCCTGACTCCTGGGCCTTCATCTTGAGTCCTGGTCCTCCCCACCTGCATTCCAGCAGCGTTCCTGAGGCTTCTGGTCAACCTGCCCTGGCTCTACCCACCTGCTCACACCAACCTGCAGCCTGGCCCAAGATTATCCCGGTCCCTCTCCCCAACCCACCTCTGTGTGGCAAAGGACGATTATTTTTTAAAGTTTTTCCCATAGGGCATGTGTGCTCACCAGAAAGAGAGACAGAGAGATGGTGAAAGAGAAAGTGAGAAATTGCCCCAGGGGTGATTTTCTAGTTGCCAGATCCGGGACTTGAACTGTGGCCAGCCATGTGGGGGTCCAGTCCCTTAACTGCCACACCACCTGCTGGCCCCACCCAAGGACCTTTTAAAATCCTGAGCCTCCCGCTGCCCTCCACTCTGGAGGCCACCTGCTCTGGCCTCTCTAACCGCAGGGCCCACCCCATCACCGCCACTCCCGCAGCGTGGCTGCTGCCCGGGCTGCTCCTCCTCCCAGGGAGCCTGACACGGTCTCCTGACTCCTGAGTGCTCTGTCAGTGCTCCTCGGCCCCTTACCGAAACGTCGCACTTGGCAATTACACGCCAGCTCACCTGGTCCTGGCTAAACTGCGTGCACTGCCTAGACGGGCCCTGTGTGGTAGTGCCAGGCCCACCTCGTCGGGATGTGTTAGAGAGGGCGATATATCTTTTTTTTTGGAGAGGTTTTTGCTATAGGGCGCATGCGCTCACCAGACAGACAGAAACAGAGAGACAGAAAGCGAGAAATCATCCCCCAGGGGGGATGGCCACACCGCAATCCCTTCTCCTCCATTCTCCTCTCGGGATCTTGGGCACACACGCACACGCGCCTGGCGTGAGTTTAAGCCACTAGGTGCAGGACTTGAACCGCGGTCGACTACATGGGAGTCCAGCGATACAGCCATTACGCTAACTGCTGGTCCCAAGAGGGCGATGTTTCTAAGCCCAGCCCTGGCACGTAGGAGCCAAGGCCACAGGAATGAGCCAGGGCGGCACGCCACAGCCCCTCCTCCGACACATCCCGTCCATCTGCTGCCCCCCCGTATCCCCACAGGGCAGCCGCAGGCACACACTGGGTGGGGCACGCCTTCCACAGGGGCAGTGGGCTGGGGCCCGAGGAGGGTGACCAGGCTCGTAGCACCCGGCGGGCTAAACCTCAGAGCAGGGGTGCCGCCTGCACCGCCGCGGCCCAAGGATACTCGTACTCGAAGGAGATCCGCGTGCAGTCCACGGAGAGCGTGTTGTCTTCGTCCCCATGCCGGTGGTTGTGCCGGGACACGTGGCGCTGCAGCACCCCGACGTCGGTCACGTACTTCATCCTGGGAAGAAGCACCGCAGGCTGGGCCGTACCCCCACCCTCCCGCGGCAGCCTGGCCTCTGCTCCTCTACGTCCACTGCGGCTGTCCCCGGACGAAGCCCAAGGAAGCTTTGGCACCCCGCACGGGAACCAGGCTCAGCCGTGGCTGGAGCTAGGAGGGGCTGGCTGCAGCCTCGGACACCCCGAGTCCTTAGGCATCCGATGCCTCCTGACTGGGCACTGCCCGCCGGTCATTGAAGACAAAGTGGCCGAACCCCGTAAGTGCCAGGACCCCGCACCGAAGGGACTTCCCACTCGGCCTCGGCTCCCTGACTCCCCGCATGGGAGGTGCTATCCCCACGGTGGAAGCAGGCAGATCCCACTCCAAGTCCCCAAGGGCCACCAACCAGGATGGTGACAGCAGGGCCCCCCAAGAGGGACCGCCCCAGGCTAAGCAGTGCCGGGCACTGTGTGCACTGCTGTCCCCAAGTCCACGCCCTGTGCTCCCCGTGACAGAGAAGGGCACTGAGCCTGCAATGTGGCCGGCTGTGCCAGGGTGGCATGTCCACGCAGTGGCCACACTGAGCTCGGGCCCCTGCTCCCTGGGCCACACTGCAGGACCTGGATGGGGTGAGGGACACCTGCGTGGCCCCCTTGGGAGAGGGTTAGCCTCGCAGGGCCAGCCTATCTAGTCTCCGAGAGGTCCCACTCGAGGCCGTGAGGACAGTGGGTCTCCTGGTGAGGGAGGGGGAGTGAGAACAGATGTCAGCAGGTGTTGGGGGTCCTGCCCGCTCCCCACCATCGACGTTCTGGGACGGCCTTTCAGCTCAGTGGCAGGTCTAACATTTAGAAGACTCCCCTCTAAAAAAAATGGGGGCAAAGTCAGCTTCATACCAGCCTGCATTCAGATCCTCTGAAGCCTGCTCCTTGTCTTTGAAAGCAACCCCTCCCTGGGACCAGCAGTTAGTGTACTGGCTATGTCACTGGACTCCCATGTAGTCGACCGCGGTTCGAGTCCTGGACCCGGTGGCTTAAAACTCACACAGGGCACATGTGCGCGCATGCCCAAGATCCCAAGAGGAGAATGGAGGAGAAGGGATTGCGGCGTGGTCATCCCCTCTGGGAGGTGATTTCTCACTTTTTATCTCTCTGTTTCTCTCTGTCTTTCTGGTGAGCGCATGTGCCCTACAGCAAAAACCTCTCAAAAAAAAAGAAAAAGAAAGCAACCCCTCCCTGGCGGGACTCCCAGGGCTGTTCCTAACGCCCCTACCCTACGGTGCAGGACCAGCCATACTGCTTGCTTCCTGGCAGCACTGAGTTGGGGCCGGGGTGTGGATGTGGGTGAGAGGACTGCCTCGCGGGCTGCGCTGCCCGGCCCTGCCAGGAGCCCTACTGCCTGTCTCTGAGGCTGCGCTGCCCGGCCCTGCCAGGAGCCCTACTGCCTGTCTCTGAGGCTGCGCTGCCCAGCCCTGCCCGGCCCTGCCAAGAGCCCTGGGAAGGAAGCGAGGAGGTGGAGTTCCCTTCTCCCACCACTGGCTCCACCTGGTGGACGCAGAGGCCGCAGGAGGCAGGGGAGCCCAGCCAGAGGTCCTGGTCCTAAGCCCTTCCCAGGTGACAAAGGCCAGCCAGCCCCTCCATCAATAGGACCCTAGACTAGGCAAGGCCGCCCACCTCCCACTGCAGCGCGGAGGCTCTGGCGTGGGAGCAGTGAGCAGGCCCGGGAAAGCGAGGGGGGCCGTCCTTACTGAGTGATCTTGTCTTGCACCCACTGGTCCGTCAGTCCGACGATGGCCCACCTGGATGGAGAGAGGGCAACGGAGTCAGCCTGCAGCCCACCCGGGCTCGGCCGGGCCATCAGCGTGTGAGGCCAGACACACCCGGAAACGACCTGCCAGCGTGGTCAGACCCCAGCCCACCCTGGACAGGAGGCCACTCTCCTAAAAGGAGGTTAGAGAAGGCACTGGGGGCTCAGCAGGGTGTGCCGCCGAGGGAGGAAATCTCTCAGGACAGGGACAGCAGGGGCGACGGGAGGCAGCCCTCCCACCCACATCCACACCCCCGGCCGACTCAGCGCTGCCAGGAAGCAGTGGCAGTCTGTGTCCCGGCCGGTGGCCCTAGTTCTGCTCCCCTGCCCCGCACTGCTCCGGACCCCTGCCCCAAGGCACAGCAGGCCCTGGTCACATCCACCTCGACTGGTCCTACAGTGTACAGAGGGGAGATGTGGGAGCCAGATGCAGGCACAACGATAAAGCGTGAGGCAATCACACATGGGAAGGTTCCCAGTTCAAGCCCAGAGACCTCCCGAGTACACGCTAGATCTGGGGCTGGCTAAGGCGGGGTGAGGGGGGCGGACTGCAGCATCGGGACCCTGCCGGGAAGCTGTCTCTCTCTCTCTGTCTCATGGAATAAGTGAATACATTTAAAAATAAATAAATAAAAGAAAGCTGGCAAGGCTGTGGAGTATGTTTTTAGGCCTGGCGAGGACCTTCCAAGTGCCCGTCTCCAGGCTCGACTATGGAGGAGACCCTGCTGGGGCCAGGCTTCCCATGATGACGGCCAGCCCATGGCAAGTGCCACCTGGCCCTAGTGTCCCACCACACGGAGAGTCCACTGGCGTCCAGGAGCAGTTCAGCTCATGGCCACGAACAGCAGAGCGAGGCAGGGAAGCTGTGGGAGACCCCTCTAAAGAGGTGCCAGGGCACCCGAGCCCCCGTCTCCCAGGACACTGTGTCTCTGAGGGGCATCCAGTAAATGCCAGGCTGGCATCTCCCTGACGGACCCCACCTCGTGCCAACACCCCCACATTTGCGTTTTTTAGTCTGTTATTTTATACTTGTCCTTAGGCTGTTTCTGGGGTTCATTTTCCTTTTTTTTTTTCTAGACAGGGTCTTGCTGTGTTGCAATCCTACCTCTGCCCCCAGTAGCTGTGATGGCAGGCACCTGCCACCTTGCCCGGCTCTTTCAGACAAGGTCTGGCTACGGCACCCAGCCTCACGCAGGGATCCTCTTGCCTAAGCTATACAGGTCTCGGATTACAGGTGTCGCCCCAGCCTGTAGGGTGGGCTGGGATTCAAACCCAGGCCTCCTATGCAGCCTCGGCCTGCCAAGTACCAGGAACAACCAGCACGAGCTACTGCGGCGGGGCCTGGTGATCGCTCATCCGAAAGGCTTGTAGCTGGAGAGCTGAGGGTCGACTGCAGCAGCAGGTGACCACTAAAGGCACCTGCTCCGACACTGACGTGGCATCACGCAGTGTCACCACTCCGGGGCTCTACCTGACCTCACTCGGAAGCCTTGACGCAAGACCCTGACCGGGCCCTGAGCCCCGGGGATGGATTATCATGCCCAGGCTGAGGAGGAATATGAGGCTGGACCGAGACCTGGCCAGGGCAGCAGTGGGCACACAGCCCGGCAACAGCTCACCATCCAGGGATGAGAGCCCAAAACTGGCCAAGGCCCACTGGGAAGACAGAACACCCGGGCCTAATGGTGGCCTGGTCCTAGGTCCCGGTCCTAAGACCCTGATTCTGCATGGAGCTGGAAGGGGCCTCGGCAGACGGCCATCCCGCTGAGCAGAAAACGGAACCCCCAGCAGAGCGCGGAGGTGGTGAAGCCGGGCCAGACCGGCACTCTCCCCCTTGGACTCCGAGGTACAGGGCCCCACGGGGAAGGGTCCGGGCTCCGTCCCACGCACGTGGGGCACATGTGCCTGCGACCCGAGCTGGCTGGGTCAGGCCCGACAGTGTGGAGACCTCGTCGGGGTGCCTGTCTCTGTCTCTCTCATGAAAGGAGCACTGAGACACGTTCGCGGACTTTGTTTCTAGATGAACCCGAGTGGATGGTGAGTGGCCAGGGCCTCCTTACCTGTGCCGTGAGCCCCGCCTGCAGCCAGCTCGGGTGGGGCGGCTCTTCCTGTTTCAGATTCCACCACGAGCCACGGCAGCAGGGACGCCCACCAAGAGATGCCCCACCCGACCCTCAGTCCTGCCACGCGATTTCCCGAGCACGGGCAGGGCGAGGGAGTGGGAAGGGTGGAGCCGGAGCTGCACACTCCCCGGGTTTGCGGGAAGCCGCAGAGTTCACAATGAGAAAGACCAGAGTCATCCCCTTCCTGGGAGGCACGAGGGAGGTGCCCGTAGGCCCCCTGTGGAGGGAGGACAGGCCTGGGCTCTCGGGCGCTGACCCGGGTGGGCAGCAAGGCTCCCGAGAGGGAGAGGGACGCCACAGGAGCCACGTACCACAGCATGTCGTTCAGGTCCTTGGACATGGTCCACGCCAGGTCGAACATCACCATGGCCGACTACGAGGAGACAGAGAGGCCTGGGCTGACGCAGCTGCACGGGAGGGATGTGAGCCGGTGCCGCGCCATGCTGCCAGGCCAAAGCTGAGCTGCCGTGGGCCGGGACCGAGCCCCGCAGAGGGTCTGCCCAGCCAGGGCACACGGGTGACTCCAGATGTGGGGAGTGAGCACAGGTGAGCCGCAGGGAGGAGAACTGGCAGGAACTCGGCCTCCCCGCCCGGCCTCCTCTGCCGACCAGCACTGTCTACAACCAGACGCTGCAGCGAGGGGAGAGCGTGCCCCTCACGGCATGGCTGGGGCTCTGCACTCTCGGGGGCGGGGGTCCTTCAGTGATGCCTGAGGCGGACACTGAAGCCGGGAAGTCAGGAGACCCCATAATCTGCCTGGACCTCGTAAGTGTCCTGTTGTCTTGGTTGGTTGGTGCCTCGCTCACATTACCAGGAAGGCCAGGCCAGGCAGGGCCCTGCTTCTGGTTACCGGGATGTTAAGGAGGTGGTGGTGGTGGTGGGGGAATCAGGAAACTATCTTTTCTTTTCCTTTCTTTTTTTTTTTTTTCTAAAGATTTTTGTTTAGGGCACATGAGCTTGCCAGTGACAGAGACAGACAGAAAGACAGAAACTGAGAAATCACCCTCCAGGGGAGTAGTCATGCTGCAATCCCTTCTCCTCCAATCTCCTCTCAGGATTTTGGGCATGCACACACGCGCGCACGCACACACACACACATATGCGCGCATGTACCCAGCATGAGTTTCAGCCACTGGGTCCAGGATTGGAACCACGATTGACTACATGGGAGTCCAGCAATGTAACTATTACGCCATCTGCTGGTCACTCAGGAAGCTCTTTCTTTCCTTTTTTAAAAAAAAAAAAAATTATTTATTTAATTTAATTTATTAGTTCATTTATTTTTTTTTTTTAATTTGACCAAAGAGAGACATACCTAGAGAGAGAAGGAAAGTGAAAAAGCAAGCCAACAGGTCCAGGACTCGAACCGTGGCCGGCCATGTGGGAGTCCAGCGCCTTAGCCACCACACCAGCTGCCGGCCCTGGGAGCTCTTTCTAACAGGGCTCTCCATAGACAGACGCATTTGGCTCTCTGTGAGTGGTGGGTGTGAGTTTGGTAGGAGACGGTGAGGGAGATCAGAGTTGGACCCTAAGTTCCTCTTAGCCGAGATCTGCTGGGCTTCCTCCTTCATGGAGAGGATTTCCAGTGAACCATCTACGCACCTAAAGAAAAGGGAGACCTGGGAACCAGCAGCTAGCGTAATGGCTATGTCGCTGGACTCCCACATAGTCGACCACGGTTCATGTCCCGGACCCGGTGGCTTAAACTCATGCCGGGCATGTGTGCATGCGTGCCCAAGATCCCGAGAGGAGAATGGAGGAGAAGGGATTGCGGCGTGACCATCCCCCCTGGGGGTGATTTCTCGCTTTCTGTCTCTATGTCTCTCTCTGTCTGTCTGGCGAGCGCACGCGCCCTATAGCGAAAAAACCTCTCAAAAAAAAAAAAAAAAAAAAGAAAAGAAAAGAAAAGGGAGACCTGGGACCAGCAGTTAGCGTAATGGTTATGTCACTGGACTCCCAGGTAGTTGACCGCAGTTCGAGTCCCGGACCCGGTGGCTTAAACTCACGCCAGGCACGTGTGCATGCGTGCCCAAGATCCCAAGAGGAGAATGGAGGAGAAGGGATTGTGGCGTGGCCATCCCCCCTGGGGGGTGATTTCTGACTTTCTGTCTCTCTGTCTCTGGCTGGCTGTCTCTGGCTGGCTGGCTGGCACGCGCCCTATAACAAAAACCTCTAAAAAAAAAAAAAGAAAAGAAAAGGGGTATCTTTTCGGGGTGGGTATCAATCCCCTCCCTGCCCACTGCTGAGAATGTTCCGTTTGCCAGGACTGAGCAGAGAGAGGACAAAAGATGATCCTTCAAAGAAAAATGGAATCCTACAATAAAAGGGACCTTGGAAATACGCTGCTCAGAGCTCAAGGTCCTATGGTCATATTAAAAAACTAAATACAGGGAACAGCAGTTGGCGTAATGGCTATGTCGCTGGACTCCCATGTAGTCGACTGCGGTTCAAGTCCTGGACCCAGTGGCTTAAACTCACACCGGGCACGTGTGCGTGTGTGCCCAAGATCCCGAGAGGAGAATGGAGGAGAAGGAATTTCGGCGTGGCCACCCTCCCGGGAGGTGATTTCTCGCTTTCTGTCTCTCTGTCTCTGTCTGTCTGGCCAGCGTACACGCCCCATAGCAAAAACCTCTCAAAAAAAAAAAAAAAATACAGGGACCAGCAGATGGTGTAATGGTTACATCACTAGACTCCCACAGAGTTGACCACAGTTCAAATCCCGGACCTGGTGGCTTAAAACTCATGCCATGTACACACATGCCCAAAATCCAGAGAGGAGAATGGAGGAGAAGGGATTATAGCATGGCCATCCCCCCGTGGGGATGATTTCTTGCTTTCTGTCTCTCTGTCTCTCTGGCGAGCGTACACACCCTAAAACAAAAAATCTCTCTTAAAAAAAATTAGAAAAAACTAAATACAGAGATAAGCAGATGATGTAATGGTTATGTTGCTGGACTCCCATGCAGTCAACCACAGTTCAAGTCCCGGACCCAGCAGCTTAAAACTCACATTGGGCACGTGTGTGTGCATGTCCAAAGTCCCAAGAGGAGACTGAAGGAGAAGGGATTACAGCATGGTCATCCCCCCTGGGGATGTATGTATGATTTCTCTCTTTCTATCTCTTTTTGTCCCTCCGGCAAGCACACATGTTTTATAGCAAAAATCTCTATTAAAAAAAAAAAAAAAAACTAAATATAGAATGTTATATTGGAAACTTCTTTTCTTTTTTGTTTTTATATTTTTAGATATTTGATATAGGGCATATGTGTTTGCTGGAAAGACAAAGAGAGAGGGAACTTGAGAAATCACTCCCCGGGAGGGATGGCCATACCACAGTCTCTTCTCCTCCATTTTCTTCTCAGGATTTTGGGCACGTACGCACACACGCCCAATGTGAGTTTAAGCCACCGGGTCTGGGATTCGAACTGCGGTCGACTACATAGGAGTCCTGTAATATAACCATTACGCTAACTGCTGGTCCACTCCCAGCGAGTTTTTCAAGTCACCAGATCCAGGACTCGAACCATGTGGAATCTAGAACCTTAACCACCACGCCACCTGCTGGCCCTGGAAACTTACTTCCTCAGACTCCTTACAGCCCTAGGCTCTGTTCAGCACTAACAGTGAAAACAATGGATTTTCTACACTAAATCCTGTTCCATGAAACATACACACACTGACGTGCCTCTAAGTCTACAGGGTTATCTCCTTGTGCTGAGATTCCTATAGGCTCATTCTGAATTTCTTCTTTTTTATTGGAGAGGTTTTTGCTATGGGGAGCGTGCACTCACCAGAAAGACAGAGAGACACAGAGAGATAGAAAGAGAGAAATCACCTCCCCCAAGGGGGATGGCCACGCCGCAATCCCTTCTCCTCCATTCTCCTCTCGGGATCTTGGGCACGCATGCACACGCACGTGGCGTGAGTTTAAGCCACCTGGTCCGGGACTCGAACCGCGGTCGACTACATGGGAGTCCAGCGACATAGCCATTACGGTAACTGCTGGTCCCTCCCTCACGTTTTAGGACAGCGATCTCTAGAGTCAGAACATGGTGGTGAATCACACAGACCTTTGCGTACTTACCGACGTCCCGTGATATTCATACTGCTCGTAGTCAAAAAGGATGTCTCTTCTGTAATGACAGAAAACGCAGCTCTGTGACCCGAAGCAGTACTACGGAGGCCCAACATGTGAGAAAATGCTAAATCCTGCCAGTATTGAGAGAAAATCGAATTCGATCACGGGACCATTCGTTCTCACTCGCTGCCTCCTGAGCAGAACATACACGCACAATGCCGAGAAGGCAGTGAAATTGGCATACACCACGAGGGCAATCATGATGCCAAATGGCACTGCCTCGGGCCAGCAGGTGGCATAGTGGTTAAGGCACTGGACTCCCACATGGCTGACCATAGTTCAAGTCCTGGACCTGGAAGCTTGCTTTCTCACTTTCTCTCTCTCCATCTTTCTCTGATAAATTAAAGCAGTAATAATAAAATAAATGAATAATAATAATAAAATTCATTAAGTAGTTTTACAATCACATTTCTAGGAAATTATGCCCAAACAACAATTCAAAGGAAGAAGCATGACAAAATTCTCGGTGTGCATGGGAACCAGCAGTTAGCATAATGGCTGTGTGCTGGATTACTATGTAGTCGACTGCGGTTCGCGTCCCGGACCCGGTGGCTTAAAACTCATGCCGGGCGCGTGTGCGTGCGTGCCCAAGATCCCGAGAGGAGAATGGAAGAGAAGGGATTGCGGCGTGGCCATCCCCCCTGGGGGGTGATTTCTCGCTTTCTGTCTCTATGTCTCTCTCTGTCTGCTTGGCGAGCGCACGCGCCCTAGAGTGAAAACTTCTCCAAAAAAAAAAAATTGTCAGTGTGCAAAAGTTATCCTTGCAGCCTTATTTGCAATAGCACAGCATTGGAAGTCATCTGGAATACAAAAAGAAGGGAGATTGCCAACTTCTAATAAGCTCCATGCAGCTCATGAGTTTCTCGCCTTTTCTTTTTTTCTAATTATTATTTTCCCAATAGGGCACATGCGCTCACCAGAGAGAGACAGAGGACAGAGGAAGAGGGAAACTGAGACATCACCTCATGGGGATGGCCACACTGCAATCTCGTCTCTTCCATTCTCCTCTTGGGATTTTGGGCACACGGGCACATGCCTCCAGCGTGACTTTCAAGCCACTGGGTGGGACTCGAACTGTGAAGTTAGCCATGTGGGGTCTAGCCACCTTACCCTGCATGCCACCTATTGGCCCTGCCTTTTTTTTTTTTGAGAGGTTTTTGCTACAGGGCGCGTGCGCTAGCCGGAAAGACAGAAAGAGACAGAGAGACAGAAAGCAAGAAATCACCCCCCAGGGGGGATGGCCACGCCGCAATCCCTTCTCCTCCATTCTCCTCTCAGGATCTTGGGCACGCACGCACACGTGCCCAGTGTGAGTTTAAGCCACCGGGTCTAGGACTCGAACCATGGTCAACTACATGGGAGTCCAGCGACATAGCCATTATGCTAACTGGTCCCTGGCCCTGCCTTTTTCTTTTTTTCTTTAAAGAATTACTTCTGTAATTCCATTTGTTATTATTATTTTTTTATGTCAACAAGACAGAGAGAGAGAGAGAAAGAGAAAGGGAAAGGGAAAGCGAGAAAGCAAGTCACCAGGTCCAGGACTCGAACTGCAGTTGGCTATTGGCCATGTGGGCATCCAGTGCCTTTAACCACCATGTCGCCTGCCACCTTCCCACTTTTTCTTTTTTTTAATTGCCAGAGGGCACATGTACCCCTCAGAGAGAGAGAGAGAAAGTACCCCAAAATGGGGCATTGTCCCACCGTAATTCTTTTCCTCCATTTCTCGATCCCATCAGGATCTGGGGTACATGCACACACGTGCTCAGCATAGTTTTCATGCAGATTCAATCCGTGGTCAGCCATGTGGGATCTGGTTCTCTACACACAGCCCTTACCTGCTGCACTTTTTGGCTGGCCCACTTTGTAGTTTAGCAGGCTGGTCAGAGCTATCTACAATGGGCACGTGAGCTGGGAGTAATCCCTTTCGGGGGCTAAGACAACCGAAGAGTTTCTGCTCAAACTTTACCCTCCAGACCCCAAGATCCACGAGACTGAATAATCCTCAATTCCTACCGAATCTGTTACACAAAGGAAGAAAAATGGAACTGCAGAGAGATTATAGATTACCTCCTCCTGCACACCTCTGAACGCTTGGATTTTACTTCAAGAAATTAAGAAGAAACATAGGGAAACCAGCAGTTAGCATAATGGCTATGTCGCTGGACTCCCACGTAGTCGACCGCAGTTCCCGTCCCGGACCTGGTGGCTTAAAACTCACACCGGGCGCGTGTGCGTGCGTGCCCAAGATCCCAAGAGGAGAATGGAGGAGAAGGGATTGCGGCGTGGCCATCCCCCCCGGGGGTGATTTCTCGCTTTCTGTCTCTGTCTCTCTCTGTCTGTCTGGTGAGCACACGCGCCCTATAGCGAAAATCTCTCCAAAAAATAAAATAAAATAAAAAATAAAGAAGAAACGTAGAACTTATCAGATAACCAGAAACCACCGCAGAGGCACAAGAAATATAAAAAAAACCAGAAAATATCTCTCCCCCAAGGGAAAAGAACAGCTCCTCATGCACAGACGGCACAATGGAACTCACGGAAATGTCAGGTAAAGAATTTAGAATATTCGTAGCGACAAAGCTAACAGAAATGTAAGAGGAGACAATAAATTCCAGAAGATGCAGGAGAAAAGAGACAATGAGTTCCAGGAGGTGAGGAAGTTCTTGTACAAGCTTTAAGAGGAAATACATACCATAAAAAAAGAATCAAACGGAACTGTTAGAGGTGAAGGCTATAATACAGGAAATCAAAACCTCCCTTGAATATATTAAAAGCAGATTAGATCATGTAGAAGATCGAATCTCAGATGTAGAAGACACTGTCCTAGAAAAACTCACCATAAAGACTGAGAAAATAACCCATTCAAATGAAAATAATATACGAGAAATATTAGATACTATCGAACATCCAAACATCTGGATAACTGGTATCCCAGAAAGTGAAGAAACTAAAAAGGGTATTGATAATCTATTCCATGAAATCCTAGAAGAAAAACTCTTCAAACCTAGAGAGGCATTCAATCCAGACCCAAGAAATACAAAGGACCCCACATAGAATCAACTCAAGGAGATCTTCTCCAAGGCACATTATAGCCAGATTGACTAAAACCACAGACGAGGACAAGATTCTAAAACTGGCAAGAGAGAAATATCAAGTTACTTACAAAGGATATCCTATCAGGCTAACAGCAGACCTCTCATTGGAAACAATGCAAGCAAGGAATGGGAAAATACATGCAAAGTGTTGAGTGAAAACCAATTTCAAACAAGAATTCTATACCTGGGAAGATTATCCTTTTTATGGGAAGCAAAGACAAAAACATTCTCAAATAAACAAAACCTGAAAGAATTTACCAACATCAGTCCAGCTCTTCAAAAAGTTCTGAAGGAAGTACTATACCAGGAAAACTAAAGACAGACACATAGGAATAGGAATCCAAAAAACAACCAAGAAAATGGCCAATTTAATGGTAGGGACAAGTCCAGAATAGAATGTTAACTTCCGGAATGTAAATGGAAAGATTGGACCACGACAGATGAGAGATTAACTATATGAGACTGAACTGGTAATTCTATTACCAGTAGAATAAATAGAACTTAGGACGTTTGACTAAAACATGACTGATTTTCTACTATGTTTTGTTCTCCAGATTTAAGGTTTCTTTCTCTTCTTTTTGAGCTGTTGATAGTTCATCTATCTACTATTTGAGTAGGATCCTAACCTTTTTCCTGGCTTTAAATCTTAAGCAAATTTCTCTTAACATTTTGTGATTTTAATTTATTAAAGCTAAAACTACTTTTCTTGAATTTAAAAAACACGTTAAAAATACCCATTTAAATGACCACAGTAAGCTATATAGCCTCGGCTAGGTGCTATTTTATAGTATGTTCATTCTACTCACTGAGTTTTATGCGTAAAGTCAGACACATGTTGACAAATATGTATATATCAGCTGAATTTGCTATTGAGAGTATTTAATTAAGATTTTTTTTTTTTTTGGAGAGGTTTTTGCTATAGGGCGCATGCACTCGCCGAAAAGACAGAGAGAGACAGAAAGACAGAAAGCGAGAAATCACCCCCCGGGGGGGATGGCCACACCGCAATCCCTTCTTCTCCATTCTCCTCTCGGGATCTTGGGCATGCACGCACACGCGCCTGGCGTGATTTTTAAGCTACTAGGTCCAGGACTCAAACCGTGGTCAACTACATGGGAGTCCAGCAACATAGCTATCACGCTAACTGCTGGTCCCTAATTAAGATTTTTTGTACATCAATAAAATGTGGGGGGAAAAAAGAGGCATCGAAAGCAACTGTAGATACCACAGACAGTGTGGGAGGAGGGTGGGAAATGGC
This sequence comes from Tupaia tana, assembly GCA_026018925.1. NCBI lineage: Eukaryota > Metazoa > Chordata > Mammalia > Scandentia > Tupaiidae > Tupaia > Tupaia tana. The sequence goes on along the minus strand of JAKSZU010000026.1, from coordinate 28,936,590 downwards.
AGAGGGTGAGAAGTAGGGAATCAAAAGGAAAAATAATGCAAAATATATAAGAAAGAAGAAAGGCGGGACCAGCAGTTAGCATAATGGCTATGTTGCTAGACTCCCATGTAGTCGACCGCAGTTCAAGTCCCAGACCCAGTGGCTTAAACTCACGCCGGGCGTGTGTGCATGCGTGTCCAAGATCCCGAGAGGAGAATGGAGGAGAAGGGACTGCGGCGTGGCCATCCCCTCTGGGGGGGCGATTTCTCGCTTTCTGTCTCTCTGTCTCTCTCTGTCTGTCTGGTGAGCGCATGCGCCCTATAGCAAAAACCTCTCCAAAAAAAAGAAAAAAAAAAAAGAAAGAAGAAAAGCAAAATGATTTGCTGATGATAACATGTATAGTAATGTTATTGATTAAGCTAATACATAGTGTATTCTGGATGGAAAATCTCATATTGTGCACTATGATGATGTAGAGTGAATGAATGTAAAATAAATCAAAATCAAAAGAACTATCTGAGGGAACCAGCAGTTAGCGTAATGGCTATGTCGCTGGACTCCCATGTAGTCGACCGCAATTCGTGTCCTGGACCCAGTGGCTTAAAACTCACACCGGGCGCGTGTGTGTGCGTGCCCAAGATCCCGAGAGGAGAATGGAGGAGAAGGGACTGCAGCGTGACCAAAAAAAAAAAAAAAAAAAAAAAAAGAACTATCTGAAATGGTGATATTATATAACAAATGCAAAACTAGATGCAGATTATGATTCTATAACATAAACACAAGTATGGAGGAGAAATCTAAATCCAGAATCTCTTTGCATTAGCTAGCAAGATTATGGATTATTTTCCCTTTTTTTCCTTACATTTCTGTGAGTGGTTTTAGGTTAGCCTTATAGAACAGCCAGCCTGAGTTCATATCTTCAGCTGAACAGCGGGGAATGTCAGCTGGCCCACCTGGCAAGACTTTCAAGGACAGCTCTGGCAAGGAATTCCCCTGGAACCCACCTCTAGGGCAGTGAAGCATGCTCAACTCAAGCTAGCCTTTCAGATACTTGCATTTTTTTTTAAAAAGTATTTATTTAATTTTATTTATTATTGTTATAATTTTTAATTTGCTATAGGGCATGAGCACTCACCGTAGACACAGAGAGAGAGAGAAAGTGAGAAAGCCAGCCGCCAGGTCCGGGATTGAACCGCAGTCAGCCATGTGGGAGTCCAGTGCCTCAACCACCACGCCATCTGCTGGCCCCCAAATACTTTATTTCAAAGCATTTTTTATAATTGCCAGAGGGCACAAGCACTCACCAGAGAGAGAGATAGAGAGCGAGAGCGAGAGAGAGAGAGGGAAAGAAAGCAACCCCATGGGGTGTGGTCATTCTGCAATCCCCTCTCCTCCATTTCTCCATACTGTCAGACACTGGGCACACACGCATACATGCACATACCTGTGGTGCTTTTCAAGCCACTGGGGCTGGGATTAAAACAGTTAGCCATGTGGGAAGTGACTTTTTTTTTTTTTTGAGAGATTTTCACTATAGGGCGTGTGTGCTCGCCAGACAGACAGAGAGACAGAAAGCGAGAAATCACCCCCCAGGGGGGATGGTCACGCCGCAATCCCTTCTCCTCCATTCTCCTCTCGGGATCTTGGGCACGCATGCACACGCGCCCGGCGTGAGTTTTAAGCCACTGGGTCCAGGACACGAACCGCGATCGACTACGTGGGAGTCCAGCGACATAGCCATTACGCTAACTGCTCGTTCCAGAAGTGACTTTCTTAATCATTAAGCTACAGGGCCAGCCCATTTTCATTTTTTCCCCTGAAGAATTATTTATTATTATTATTATTATTATTATTATTATTATTAATTTCCTATAGTCACCAGAGAGAGAGAGAGAGGGAGGGAAAGTGAGAAAACAAGCTGCCAGGTCTGGGATTCTAACCACAGTCAGCCATGTGGGAGTCCAGTGCACCAGCAGCTGCCTCCCCTCCCCTTTTTTAACAGCTACAATAGGAAGAGGAATTAGAGATGGTTGTTTCCTTTTCAAACTTTTGTTTTGTTTTTGTTTTTGCCACAGGGTGTGTGCACTTCCCAGAGAGAGACAGAGATGATGAGAAGGAAAATGGGCAATCACCCCCACTAGAGGGGATGGCCATGCCACAATCCCTTCTCCACTGTCCTCTCGGGATTTGGGGCATGCATGCACATGTGTCAGGTACGATCTTCACGCCTCCGGGTCTAGAACGTGAACTGTGGTCAGCCATGTTGGAATCCAACACCTTAACCACTACGCCACCTGTAGGCCCCCTTTTTCATACTTCTTTCCTATGAAAAATATTGGGTCATCAGGAAAGTCATGACGAATTTTTGCATAGAAAAATACGTCTGGACTTTACCAACGACCTAATATTACACAATTGGAACCTACTTCATTAATCAAGAGCTTGTAAATAGAAGTATCAACATCCAGCAAAGTGGATGAAAAACCAAACCAGGGAACCAGCAGTTAGCGTAAAGGCTATGTCGCTGGACTCCCACGTAATCAACCGCGGTTCGCGTCCCAGACCCGGTGGCTTAAAACTCACACCGGGCATGTGTGCGTGCGTGCCCAAGATCCCGAGAGGAGAATGGAGGAGAAGGGATTGCGGCATGACCATCCCCCCTGGGGGTGATTTCTCGCTTTCTGTCTCTCTGTCTCTCTCTGTCTGTCTGGCGAGCGCACGCGCCCTATAGCAAAAACCTCTCCAAAAAAAAAAACAAAAAACAAAAACAAACCCAAAGAACCGGAGGCCACCGTCCCTCACAGAGGACAAGTGCCTGGGCAGCTCTGGGCCTGTCCTGCTCTCAGGGACCCCAAGGCAATGCGAAGGGTGGCCCAGAGCTCTCCTCCAGTCCGACAGCCACGTGCTCACTCCTGGAGCCAACGGCCAGCGGTTCTAAAACACGTGAGTTATCAGGACCAGCAGTTGGTGTAGTGGCTATGTCACTGGACTCCCACATAGTCGACCGTGGTTCAAGTCCCACACCCGGTGACTCACGCCGGGCACATGTGCGTGCCCAAGATCCCGAGAAGAAAATGGAGGAGAAGGGATTGTGGTGTGGCCATCCCTGCGGGGGGGGGGGGGGGGGGGCTGATTTCTAGCTCTCTGTCTTTCTGGCAAACGCACATGCCCTATAGCAAAAACCTCTCCAAAAAACAACATTAAAAACATGAGTTATTCTAGAATGGGAAAAAAAATGCATCTAGACCAGGGAAAAAAAAAACAAAAAACAAAAAACAGGGTTCACTGGCACCACAAGAGCAGGCAAAGCAGACTCCTTCCACCAGAAGCTGCCGCAGACTCACCTCCGGGCCTCCCATTCTCTCCGCTGTCGCCTCCTCATGGTCCGCTCCACTATCTCCTGGTATGGGGACATAGAAAGCAAACGTAGAAAGATCACGCCAGGAAGTTATGCCCACAGCCTAAGAAGGTCCCGATTCGGCAGGCGCTAGTGGGCTCAGATCCCCGAGACAGAGTGTGGGTCATCCCTGTGCCCAGAGCGCGGCCTGCTCCAGAGAAGGGAGGAGCGAAGGCAGGGACAGCCGGACACCTTCTGACCCGCCCTCCAGACATCGCGGACAGAGGGGCGGGGACTTCCTGAGCACCTGCTCCAGGCTGGACTTCATGTCTGTCCACCTCGCCCGTCCATCGCCCCAGCGCATGGGATCCGGGAGAAGCCCACATCCACCTGGTACCAGCTTCCGCATGGGGAGGGACGGGAGCTCACTGCCTCGCCCATTCTGCTGGCAACTGCTGACTGTAAGGCTCGACCCTCATGAATCCCCACAAGAAGGCATGGGCTAGTGTGGTGGTTTTAAAAATCCACTATCTGGGGACCAACAGTTGGCATAATGGCTATGTCGCTGGACTCCCATGTAGTCGACCACGGTTCGAGTCCCAGAACCGGTGGCTTAAACTCACGCTGGGCGTGTGTGCGTGCGTGCCCACGATCCCGAGAAGAGAATGGAGGAGAAGGGATTGTGGTGTGGCCGTCCTCCCTGAGGGGTGATTTCTCGCTTTCTGTCTCTATGTCTCTCTGTCTGGCGAGCGCACGTGCCCTATAGTGAAAACCTCTCCAAAAAAAAAAAAAAATTACTGAATGAAATAGGCACTGCCAGAGAGGGAGAAAGCACCCCCCACACACTGCCCCAGAGGGGTATGGTCACACCACACACACACACACACACCCTTCTCCATTTCTTTATCGTGTCAGGATTCTGGGCATGGAGACACACTTGCTCCGTGTGTTTTTTTTTTTTTTTTTTTTGGAGAGGTTTTTGCTATAGGGTACGTGCGTTCGCCAGACAGACAGAGACAGAGAGACAGAAAGCGAGAAATCACACCCCAGAGGGGATGGCCATGCCGCAATCCCTTCTCCTCCATTCTCCTTTCAGGATCTTGGGCATGCACGCACTCGCGCCCGGCGTGAGTTTAAGCCACCAGGTCCGGGACTCAAACCGCAGTCGACTACGTGGAAGTCCAGCGACAGAGTCATTACGCTAACTGCTGGCCCCAACTCAGTGTGTTCTTTAAGCCACCAGGGCCGGGATTCAAACCACAGCCAGCCATGTGGGATCTGGTTCTCTTAACCCCTTAAACTATGGGACCAGCCCGGTTTCTCTGTATGACTTCTTAAAATGTTTGCTAATTCCTCATAGAGCTGAGCTGTCCTGTTTCATTTCATCGGACAGGAGCCTACTTAACGTGAAGGAAGCCACTCTCCCAGCAGTCCAACAACCTACCGAGGACCACCCAGCCTGGGGGCAGGGGGCACTCATGCCTGCAAACCCCCCCACTTCCCACTGTCCCCAGGTCCACCAAGGACCAGCAGGCCCAGGACCTCTGGGCACATAGGTTTCTCCACGATGGCACGAGGCCACACACACCTCTTCTAACCGTGTTCGCTTCTCAGACGGCTCTGACCCATCGCTGTCATTTTCTGACTGCTCTTCATCCTCCTCTTCGTCCCTGAAGATGTCATCATAGGCAGGAACATCCAGGTCATCATCTTGTTTAATGAGCAATTTGATCTAGGTTGAAAACAAAAAACAATCACATCTCTCCTCTCTCTGACAGAAGACCATCCATTCCTATGTGTTTTCCCCCCAGTCTTCTTATTTCCTAGTTAGCTGACTCATACGTTTCCTGTACCTATGGGGTCTTTTTTCTTTTTGGAGAGGTTTTTTTCTATAGGGCGCGTGCGCTCGCCAGAAAGAGACAGAGAGACAGAGAGACAGAAAGCAAGAAATCATCCCCCAGGGGGGATGGCCACGCCACAATCCCTTCTCGTCCATTCTCCTCTTGGGATCTTGGGCACACATGCAAACGCGCCTGGCATGTTTAAGCCACTGGGTCCGGGACTCGAACTGCAGTCAACTCCATGGGAGTCCAGCAACATAGCCATTACGCTAACTGCTGGTCCCAAAACAAGCAATTCTTAAGTCAGAAATTGCACACCATTCTGAGTAGCGTAATGAAATCTTGCATCTTCTCACCCTGCCCCGCTGAGGAGGTCAATTATCACGCTGTCCAACAAATCCTTGCTGTATGTGCTACACACCTGTTGGTCACTTAGTACACCTCTTGGTTATCAGATCAAAAAATAGGGGCCAGCAGGTGGCATAGTGGTTAAGGCACTGGACTCCCACATGACCGCTTGCGAGTTGAGTCCTGGACCCGGCAGTTTGAAAATCACGCCAGGGCATGTACATGCGTGCCCAAAGTCCCGGGAGGAGAACGGAGAAGGGACTGCAACGTGGACAGCCCCCGGCAGGTGACTTCTCACTTTCCCTCATCTGTCTCTCTCCAGCGAGCACAAGGACCCTATGGCAGAAACCTAAATAGAAAAGGACAGAGTCTGTCTAGGGCTCAGTACTGCCCGCAGTCTCGAGCACCCGCTGTAAGGGGAGTCTGTGAAGTGCCATCGTTTGCAGTTCCAAGCTTCTCGGGCGCTTCCCTATTTCCCTGACTACTCGGGTGCTGGAGGCGCACCACACGGAAAGCAGGAAGCATGAAAATCTGAAGACAAATGTTTGAAGAGCATTTATAATCAACTTAAGTCTTGAAAAACAGCTCCCCTTTCCGCCACCCTGGGGGGTGATTTCTCATTTTCTGTCTCTCTGTTGAGCACACATACCCTATAGCAGAAATCTCTCTCTCAAAAAAAAAAAAAAAAAAAAAAAAACGGGAACCAGCAGTTAGCGTAATGGCTGTGTCGCTGGACTCCCACATAGTCGACCACGGTTCGTGTCCCGAACCCGGTGGCTTAAAACTCACGCCGGGTGCGTGTGCGTGCATGCCCAAGATCCCGAGAGGAGAATGGAGGAGAAGGGATTGCGGTGTGACCATCCCCCCTGGGGGGTGATTTCTCGCTTTCTGTCTCTCTGTCTCTTTCTGTCTCTCTGGCAAGCGCATGCGCCCTATAGTGATAAAACCTCCCCCCAAAAAAAAAAGAAAAAGAAAGAAAGAATATGAGGTACTACTTAAACGTGGCATAAAAAGGTACAGACAGATTGAGGGCAGAACACAGCAGAGGTGAGGCCCCGGGGCCTGGGTACCTGGGTGTCGTTGTATACGTTCACGACGTTGATCGGCCTGCGAGAATCACACACGAAGAATACGGCGTCTTCGTCAGGTTGAAGGATATCCAAAAGGTCGACGTTAGCTCCACAGTTTATGAGAATAAAATACTGGAACTTAAAAAACAAGGAAGACATTGTAAAGTGATTGCATTGACAAGGCCCCTTCCCTTCTCCACACCAAGCCTCTGAGTCCTTCTGCCAAGATACGGCAAACCACTGACATGTGGCAGGGCATAGGAGTAAAGGGTTCAAAAGTGGCCATGGCTGGGGGCAGCAGTTGGCGTAATGGCTATGTTACTGGACTCCCATGTAGTCGCCCGTGGTTCAAGTCCTGGACCTGGTGGCTTAAACTCACGCAGTGCGCGTGTGCGTGCGTGCCCAAGATCCCAAGAGGAGAATGGAGGAGAAGGGATTGCGGTGTGGCCATCCCCCCTAGGGGGGGTGATTTCTCGCTTTCTGTCTCTCTGTCTCTCTCTGTCTTTCTGGCAGGCGCAAGTGCCCTATAGCAAAAACCTCTCAAAAAAAAAAAAAAAAAAAAAAAAGTGGCCATGGCTGGGGCCAGCAGATGGCGTAGTAGTTATGTTGCCACACTCCCACATGGCCTACCCCAGTTCAAGTCCCGGACCCAGTGACTTGAAACTCACACTGGGCACATGTGCATGTGGGTCCAAGATCCCAGGAGGAGACTGGAGGAGAAGGGATTGCGGCGAGGCCATCCCCCCTGGGGGGGGGTGATTTCTCGCTTTCCTTCCCACAGTCTCTGTCTCTCTCTCCCCAGCAAGCACATGCCCCCTACGGCTAAAACCTCTAAAAAGAAAAATGGCCACGACTGACATGTGCTAAGTGCTTTCACGTACCCAATACGTTATGTCATTTCTGAGATGACGCTGAGCGGCAGGCCCTGTGGCTCTCCCACTTCACGGGGGAGCACACTGAGGCACAGCAAGCCCAAGGCTCGTGTGCAGGGTCAAGAAGCTAAGGAGGGGCACAGCAAGACTTCAAAATGCATCTGGTCCTGGGAACCAGCAGTTAGCGTAATGGCTATGTCTCTGGACTCCCACGTAGTCGACCGCGGTTCGCGTCCCGGACCCAGTTGCTTAAAACTCACGCCGGGTGTGTGTGTGTGCGTGCCCAAGATCCCGAGAGGACAATGGAGGAGAAGGGACTGCGGTGTGACCATCCCCCCTGGGGGGTGATTTCTCGCTTTCTGTCTCTCTCTGTCTGTCTGGCGAGCGCACGCGCCCTATAGCGAAAATCTCTCCAAAAAAAAAAATGTATCTGGTCCTTGCGGATTTCAAAGGACGGTGCTGCACCACCTCTGCCTGCGAACAGCGGGTACGAGTTTAGATCTGTAGCGAGTCTTACACAGCATACGCTCCTCGGGCATCTAAATACTAAGTCATTTATTACACGATGTCGTGATGACAAGTTCTTTCTTCATAAACACCAAGCTGGGGGCTGGCCAGCGACACAGCAGTAATGAAACACTCTGCCAGGCTGATCCACACGGGAAGGTTCCAAGTTCATGCCCGAAGACTTCCCTGAATACACAGTGAGCACATGCCCCATGAGCCAGACTTACTGAAACTGAGAGTAGGTCACAGTGTGAGAACCCTGTGGGCGGTACCCGTCTCTCTGTCTCTGTCTCACCCATGGAAAAGACAGATAAACTTGCTGGCAGATGGTGTGGTGGTTTTTTTTTTTTTTTTTTTTTTGAGAGGCTTTTGCTATAGAGCACGTGCACTCTTTAGAAAGAGAGAGAGAGACAGAAAGCGAGAAATCACCCCCCAGGGGGGATGGCCACGCCACAATCCCTTCTCCTCCATTCTCCTCTCAGGATCTTGGCAACGCACACACACGCACCTGGTGTGAGTTTAAGCCACTGGTTCCGGGACTCGAACCACAGTTGAGCTTATGGTAGTCCAGCGACACAGCCACTACGCCAACTGTTGGCCCCTGGTAATGTGGTGGTTAAGGGCACTAGACTCCCACATGGCGAACTACGGTTCGATTCCCGGACCTGGCGGCTTGTTTTCTCACTTTCCCTCTCTCTCTTTCTCACTCTGTCTCTCTCTGGTCAAATTAAAGTAAATGAATAAATAAATAAATAAAAGTTAAATGAAATAATTGTTTTTAAGTAAATAAATAAATAAATAAACTTTATGGGACCAGCAGTTAGCGTAATGGCTATGTCGCTGGACTCCCACGTAGTCGACCGTGGTTGGAGTCCCGGACCCGGTAGCTTAAAGTCATGCCAGGTGCGTGTGCATGCATGCCCTGGATCCCGAGAGGAGATGGAGGAGAAGGGATTGCGGCGTGGCCATCCCCCTTAGGGGGTGATTTCTCGCTTTCTGTCTCTCTGTCTCTCTCTGTCTTTCTGGCGAGTGCATGTGCCCTATAGCAAAAACTCTCCAAAAAAAAACCAAATAATGCTTCTCTAACTTGAGGGTAGATTACTACGATATATAGCACATCTTTCTCTCCCACTGCCTAAAGTAGTTGATACTTAAATGTACACAACTTATTGTGAAACTAGAAAGAATACCAACATTAAAACACAACTGAGTAAAAAAAAAAAGCCCAGTTATCCGAAAACACATCTTTCATACCTGTTCTTTATGCTCAAGAAATGCAGTTTCAAGTTCCTGCCATCCAGAAACTGGAACCAAGGTGTATTGCACATGGTCACACTGGAACAGGGCCTGGAGAGAGAGTTTTCAAAGTCTGCCTTGGAACTAGCATTAAGACATAGCGGTTACATCACTGGACTCCAACGTGGCCAACTGCAGTTCGAGTCCCGGACCCAGTGGCCTGAAAATCACACCAGGCACGTGTGCGTGCATGCCCAAGATCCTGGGAGGAGAATGGAACAGAACGGGTTGCACATGGCCACCCCACCTGAGGGATGATTTCTCACTTTCCCTCTCACTGTTTCTGTTTCTCTTTTTGACAAGGAAACATAACCTAAGGCAAAAATCTCTCTATCTCAAAAAAAAGTCTGGGCTTATTTAGGATATCCACTCTTCACTTTGAAACACAACAGGAAAAAAAAAAAAAAAACTAGATGGGCTGAGAGACAAAAGATATGCATTCATGTAAGATTAGCAAAATGTCACTGGGGGAGCTGAGTGGTAGGATGTAAACGTTTGCTATACCATTCTGTCAACTTTGAAAATCACCGCAGCAAAACATTGGGAGAAAGGGCCAGTGTGGTAGTTAGAGATGCTGGACTTCTACACGGCTGACCATGGTTCAAATCCCAGACCTGGCAGCTTGCTTTCTCATTTTCCCTCTCTCTCTCTCTCTCTCTCTCTGTCTCTCTCTGGTCAAGTTCAATAATAATAACAACAACAACAATTAAAGTTAGGTAAAATCATTCTTTTTAAAAAAATGAGAAAAAAGTGGGGTCTGACTTCAGGTCACCTAAGAAGTCCCTAACTAATAACCAATCAAAGTAAACACTGCCATGAATTCAAAACAAACTAATCAGGCATGGTGGTGCCCCGCCCCATGGCAAACCCCAAACTACTCCTGTCCCCTAATTGGTCAGGGACTATTGCCAGCACCGCTAATGACAGCACTAGGCCCTCAGAGATTCCTCTTTGTCAGACCCCACATTGGAGCTGTCTAAGTCTCCCAAATGAAACCATTTTTGTTTTCCACCTTGGTTATTGCAAAAATACTGCTTTACCTACGCCTCCTTTAAGCCACCCTTACACTGTACATCCAGGGAGGCGATTCCCCAGGCTCCCTCCTCACCTCTTGTCCTGCCCACCTGGCATCCACCCCTCCGGCCTGGACCACCCTGCACCCTTGCCTCTCTCCCAGGGCCCACATGGCTCACCTGAAGTATCTTGCAAGCGCACAAAGCGTCCACGTCCGAGGCCACGAAGAGAAGGACCCTCTGCAAAAGAGCAGCCCAGCTGAGCGCCGCGACCCGAACCCCGATCCCTCCCCGCCCTGTAGCCACCCACGGCCACTCCCCCTCAGCCCTTCTCCGCTACAAAGCCCTGGACCGGGGTTCCGGACTTGAGGGTCACCTGGCTCTGCACCAGCTCGTAGAACTCCCGGCGGAAATCGGACACGAACATAGCCACTGCAGCCCGACACCTTGCGCTCCGCTGAGAAATCAAGAGCCCCAGCGGCGGTCAAGGCTCCCGCCAAATCGCGGCTCTTCCGATTGGTCCAGGCCACCGACCAATAACGGTTGAGTTCCCAGCCTTTCCTCTTTTCTGATTGGGCGCTATTGAGACTAGCGCTACGCCAGGCTACTCTGTGTTACCCAGAAACCCGACGCTTGGCGGACATATTTACTTTGGGAAGAGTGGCCTGCTCTCTTCCCCTAGGCACATCCGGAAAAAAATACTTTTATTCATAAATCAAATTCAGTTACACATCGAATGAAGGCAGCAATGACGTTTTCAACAGGCACTCTGTCCAGGTCGAAGGGAGGTGCGTAGGTTACTTCCGCCCAAATCCTTGATGGCTGAAGCAAAGACCGGAAGAGCGCCCTGCATTCTGGGTAGTGTAGTCGCTAAGTGGGATGGACTCTACTAACTTCATCTGGAGGGGAAAACCTTCAAAACTTAATTTTAAATAAGCTAAAAAGTTATGTCTAGGCGGGAAAGTAAGTCATTCTATTATATTTTAAATTTTATTCTGTAGGATGTTTAAGTTCTAATGCCTTTTCTAGTTATTTTTTTCCCTTTGCACCCAACGCCTGGCCTCGGCATCCCCCCGGGTCTCAGGTCCGGCACTTCCGGTGAGTCTCCTCCGGCCTCCGGGCTTCAGTGTGGCGGCGGCGGCGACAGTAAGGAGAGCAGTCGGTGGGCTCCGCGCTAACGTTCCCCGTGAGAAGCGGTGCCGGCGAGGAAGTGTCCATCATGGTAAGGGCGGCCGAACCGGGGTCGGGAGCTGGGGTCCGGGCCGGAACCCGGGCTCGGCCGGGCGGGACGGATGGCGGCAGAGATGCCGAGTCACCCCCGGCCTCAACCCGGCCTGTCTGCCCGCCCGGGCGCTCGGGCCCCGAGCCGCGCCCTGGCCGCGAACTGCCCGCTCCCCTCCCCGCGTCCGAAGCGTTGTTCGCATTCCCTCCCAGTTAGCCTGGAGCTCCTTGACGGCTAAAGGGAACCTTCTGCTCCGCCCATGGTTCTCGTAAGCGCTAACTAGATACGCAACAGGTTTCTGTACCCACAAAGTTGATTGGAAGGCTGTTACGGCTGGAGAGCCGAATCCGGAGCTCCCCAGGAACCGAAAGGGGTACTCCCGTGGGCGGCGATGGCCAGCTCCTGCCCGGGTTCCGCTGGCTCTGCACCCTCTGGTTCTTGACGTGAGATCTCACAACGGTGCTGTGTTCAGTAACGACAACTTTTTATTCGCGGACCTCTTCTGCTGCCTAGTTTCCCTTTAACGCCTACAGCCCTCCGTCGCACCTTATCCCCTTGAATTCTTGCAGTCCGCTTGGAGGCAAGGATCAATGATTGCCTTAAGGTTTACAGAGAGTTTACGGGAGGGCTCAGTGGAGTAGCTATTTCAAGCCGGTCTGGCTGCTAAGCTCTTTCGTTACCTCTGTACTGCGCTTGCCTCTATCACCTGTGTATTTATTTATTATTTTGAGTGGTTTTTGCCGTAGGGGCGCGTGCACTCACTAGACAGAGAGAGAGACGGGAAGCGAGAAATCACCCCCCAGCGGGGATGGTCACTCCGCAATCCCTTCTCCTCCATTCTCCTCTCGGGATCTTGGGCACGCACGCACACGCGCCCGGCGTGAGTTTAAGCCACCGGGTCCGGGACTTAAACCGGGGCTGGCTACATGGGAGTCCAGCGACATAGCCATTACGCTAACTGCTGGTCCCAGGTTCCTGTACTTCATGCGAGTTTTGTGTACACATGCCTGGCATATTTTTCAAACAACCACGCCTTTGACTCGAACCATGGTCACCCTTGTGGGATTCGGCCGCCTTACCTCTAGGCTACAGGTCTGGCCTAGGATTTCTTAACCCTTTAAGGCTGAGTAATATTCCTGTGTATGTATAAACTACATCTTGTTTAATTGCTTATCTGTCGATAAACACAATCTGAATAACGGTTAGTCCCCCAGAGTTTCACATTGGGGAATTGGGTGTTGGGGGGTGGCAAAGCCTATTGGGCAGTGACTGAACCTTGGTGATTGCATAATGGCAGCACCACTGTGGTGCATGCAGTGCCATCCCATAGGATCCAGTTAAGTCTAGCTGTCATGAAAAGGGGTTTCGGGACCAGCAGTTAGCGTAATGGCTATGCCGCTGGACTCCCATGAGTCGACCATGGTTCACGTCCCAGACCCAGTGGCCTAAACTCACGCCAGACGCATGTGCGTGTGTGCCCAAGATCCCGAGAGGAGAATGGAAGAGAAGAAGGGATTGCGGCATGGCCATCCTCCCTGGGGGGTTATTTCTTGCTTTCTGTCTCTCTGTCTCTCTCTCTTTGTCTGGGGAGCGCACGCACCCTATAGCAAAAACCTCTCCAAAAAAAAAAAAGAAAAGAAGAGGAGATCGTCCCTGTGAAGGCTGGTTGCCGTACGAGAGCCTGCCACCCTCTCTGTCTCTGTCGGCTGTTGTAGCTGGCCTAATGCCAGGCTTATGCCTTTGGAGTTCCCAGCTACCAGATTTGTGAGTTAATAAGCCCCTGTTTCTAATCACCCAGGCCCAGGGATTTCTGTCAACACAATAACGGACTAAGACACTCTGGGTTGCTTCCACCTTGGTGGTTAGGAATAGTGCCGCCATGAACATGAGTGGACAAAGATCTGAGATCCTGCTCTCGGTTCTTTTGGATAGATACAGTATTGTAAGAATCAATAAAAATCAATAAAAGGAATTATTTATTCCATTTTATTGGTCATCATTTTTCTTTATTTTTTAATTTGCTGCAGGGCACATGCCCTCACCAGAGAGAGAGACAGAAAAAGTGACACAGCAAGCCACCAGGTCCAAAGCGCAGTCAGCCATGTGCGAGTCTGGCGCCTTAACCACCACACCACCTGCCAGCCCCTTCTGTTCTCTTTTTAAACATCACGGTAGTTGCTTTATTTTGAGAAGCCCCTAAATTGAGAGTCAGCGTGTTTGCTAAGCCGTAGGGTAGTCCACCATTTAAGAGCAGGGTCTCACCTCTCTAATGGTACCGTCCGTTGGCTTTGCTTATTGATGTGAGAAAGCACCTCGGTACCTAGCACAGCCTGTGTACCTACTGTGTGTTGTGAGAGCACGCCAGAGGGCCGCCGGTCCAAACCCTTGGCAGATGAAGCGAGGCCTCCCGGAGAAACGCAAGGATGGTAACTGGAAGCAGTGCACATGCTGGGACCGCCTCTCCTCCTATCCAGAATGCCTTTCCCTGTTTTCTGTCTGACTTTCCCTGGTGGCGCTAGGTCTCTGCACAGAGCCCCTCCCTGACCCCCTACCTAAAGTTTATGTGAGAATTTATCTGGTAAGAGAAAGCGAAAACCACTGGTGCTCTTCCACATAGTTCCACTACAGCTTCCAACACTGTGGAGCCCTGCCACGCCGCCGAGGGTGGGCCTCCCAACGGCCTATTTAGAATAGCATTCCCGGGAACGCTCTGCCCCTTTATTCTGCTGCTTGTCATCAGAACAGCTGACGGGACCTGCCCCTCGTCTGTACAGAGGGAGCCAGTGCCCACATGATCGACCACAGTGTGGATCCTAGCCCTGGTGGCTTGAAGAACCCTCCGGCTTCATATGCCTCCATGCTCAAAATCCCAGTGGGGTGCAGGGCAAAGGATCACAGTGTGACCACAGCTCATTGGGGAGGTGCTTTCTCTCTCTGCCTCTCCCCTCTCTCTCACACAGGCAAGTGCACACACCCTCTGGCAATTAAAAAAAAATAGAACCGGCTGACATACATGCATTTTCTTTTGCTTATCTCTCTTGTCTTTAGTATCAGTTCTACCAGGGCACAGGTAGTATCTGTTTTTTAGTGAGCAAACGTCACTGGGATGATGTTTCGCTAAAAAAAACTACCAGATCACAACCTGGCATGTAACAGGCACTCATAAAGAGAGGCTGCCCAGGCCGGGCCTGTGACCTCGTGATCAAGTGAGATGGATCCCACATGGCCGACCGCACAGTTCAATCCCAGCTCCATCATCTTTTTTTTTCTTTTTGGAGAGGTTTTTGCTATAGGGCGCGTGCGCTCGCCAGAAAGACAGAGAGAGACATAGAGACAGAAAGCGAGAAATCACCCCCCAGGGGTTTGGCCACGCCGCAATCCCTTCTCCATTCTCCTCTCGGGATCTTGGGCACGCACACACTCACGCCCGGCGTGAGTTTTAAGCCACCAGGTCCGGGATGCGAACCGCGGTCAACTACGTGGGAGTCCAGCGACATAGCCATTACGCTAACTGCTGGTTCCCCCCATCATCTTTTTTTTTGGAGAGGTTTTTGCTTTAGGGCGTGTGTGCTCACCAGAGAGAGAAAGAGAGATAGAAAGCGAGAAATCACTCCCCCAGGGCGATGGCCATGCCACAATCCCTTGTCCTCCATTCTCCTCTCGGGATCTTGGGCGCGCACGCGCCCGGAGTGAGTTTAAGCCGCCGGGTCTGGGACGCGAATCGCAGTCGACTACATGGGAGTCCAGCGACGTAGCCATTATGCCAGCTGCTAGTCCCCCAGCTCCATCATCTTGAAAAGCACCCTGGGCACATGTGTATGGAGAGATGGAGAAGGGATTGTAGCATGACCATATCTCATCTTTTCTTCCTTCCTGGCAAGCATACATGCCCTCTGGCAAATTAAAATGCAAGAGAGGGAACCAGCAGTTAGCGTAATGGCTAAGTCGCTGGACTCCCACGTAGTCGACCGTGGTTCGCATCTCGGACCCGGTGGCTTACAACTCATGCCGGGCGCGTGTGCGTGCGTGCCCAAGATCCCGAGAGGAGAATGGAGGAGAAGGGATTGCGGCGTGACCATCCCCCCTGGGGGGTGATTTCTCGCTTTCTATCTCTATGTCTCTCTCTGTCTGTCTGGCGAGCGCACGCGCCCTATAGCAAAAACCTCTCAAAAAAAAAAAAAAGTAAAAAATGCAAGAGAGAGAGAGAGATGTTTTTCAATTCATGTTCTTTTTTAAGTTTTAAAAGGCTTTTGCGCTCACCAGAGAGAGAAATCACCCCCCCAACACACTCCCCGGGGATGGTCACGCAGCAATCCCTTCATCTCCCCTCTCGGGATTTGGGGCATGCACGCATGTGTACCCGGCGTGATTCTCAAGCTGCCAGGTCCAGGACTTGAACTGTGAAGTTAAGTTGGCAATGCAAGATCCAGCGCCTTAACCTCTATGCCACCTGCTGGCCCCAAATTAATGAACATTCTTTAAGGAAGGCGCCGAGTTGAAACTGAAGTAAGGTCAGAGGATGCCAGGACACCCTCATCTGAAGAAACATTCTTTAGGTCCATAACGCTTGCCCGTCAATGGGAAGTGTGAGGCCTAAGGTCTAGACCCCCTTATAGAAATGGGGCACGATCATCAGGTACTGAAGAAGAAAGCGGCAGCAAGTGAAAAGAGAAACAGCACAGACCGTCTTCTTCCAGCAGTTCTTCACAGAGCAGACATAGCCAGAAGAAAGGTGGCAGGAGCTAAGGTCAGAGTCGAGGTCTCGGTCTGGATGGAGACCGTCAGTCTGGCTCGCGTTATAATGGTGTAAGACATGGCGTTGATCAGACAGTAGCCATAGGGGGCAGCTGTATCAGAGCTGAACAATAAGAAGCAGAGACACAGACCCGCACTCCAGGGAGGTGCCACGCCACAAATCCCTTCTCCTCCCGGGATTTGGGCAGGTACACACACAAGTGCCCCATGTGAATTTCAGACCTCTGGCCTGAGACTCAAACTGCAGTCGGCCACGTGGGAGTCTAGCAACATAACCACTATCATCTGCTAGTCCCCTAACTTTTCGCTCTTAGAAGAAATTTAGCCAATTGTATTCAAAGGTCATTTTATTCTTCTCACACAGATTTGAATATTTTTTCATTTGAACTGAATCAAACATGACTATCAAAATGTAGTGTAAGACTTGGGGGGAACTAGCAGTTAGCGTAATGGCTATGTCGCTGGACTCCCACGTAGTCGACCGCTGTTCGCGTCCCAGACCCGGTGGCTTAAAACTCACGCCGGGCGCGTGTGCGTGTGTGCCCAAGATCCCGAGAGGAGAATGGAGGAGAAGGGATTGCCGCGTGACCATCCCCGCTGGGGGGTGATTTCTCGCTTTCTGTCTCTATGTCTCTCTCTGTCTGGCGAGCGCACGCGCCCTATAGCGAAAACCTCTCCGAAAAAAAAAAAAGAAAAAAATGTAGTGTAAGATTTGGAACCAGCAGTTAGTGTAATGGCTATGTCGCTGAACACCCATGTAGCCGACCGCCAGGCACGTGTGCATGTGTGCCCAAGATCCCGAGAGGAGAATGGAGGAGAAGGGATTGCGGTGTGGCCATCCCCCTGGGGGGTGATTTCTCGCTTTCTGTCTCTGTCTCTCCCTGTGTTTCTGGTGAGCGCACGTGCCCTATAGCAAAAATCTCTCCAAAAAAAAAAAAAAAAATCAATGTAAGATTTAAGAATGCATGAAAATGTAATTTTGTTAAGAAAGCTGATCATAAAAATGAATAAGTAAATAAATAAATGTCTCTTAAGTGAATGATAATAGGAAGAATTGTCCCAGGTGCAGGAAGGAGCCCAGGCAGGAGCATGGCGGGGTTGGGAGACTTTGGGACTGGCAGTAACAGTTCCCTGAGGTGTGTGAGAAGGCCAGCCTCGACCCTAAGGACAGAGAGCAGCCTGTCAAAGTCTGGCTTGATGTGGCCAGGTTTATATCGGGTTGTTGGAAAAGTTATAATTATTTTTCTATGCAAAGACATGTCATGATTTCGGACCAGCAGTTAGCGTAATGGCTATGTCGCTGAACTCCCATGTAGTCGACCACAGTTCGAGTCCCAGACCCAGTGGTTTAAACTCACGCCGGGCGCGTGTGCGTGCGTGCCCAAGATCCCGAGAGGAGAATGGAGGAGAAGGGATTGCGGCGTGGCCATCCCCCCGGGGGGTGATTTCTTGCTTTCTGTCTCTGTCTTTCTCTGTCTTTCTGGCGAGCGCACATGCCCTATAGGAAAAATCTCTCCAAAAATAAAAACAAAAAGAAGTCATGATTTTTCCAACGATCTAATATTTTAGTAAGATCGCACTTAACAAAAACAGTGGAGACTATATCTGAGGGATGAGAGTGGGAAGAGGGTACAGGGAGGACTTGAGGTTCGGTGTGCTCCCCAGGAAGTCAGAACTCCCCTGGTTAATCAGGATTTCAGTTTATAATGTTCTTCGATGTCCCGATGTGTTGGGGTTTTTGATTTAAAGAAACACACATACGTTCTGTTCTAACACTGGCTTCTCTTTCCTTCTTCCAGTTCTCCTTCAACATGTTCGACCACCCGATTCCCCGGGTCTTCCAGAACCGCTTCTCCACGCAGTACCGCTGCTTCTCCGTGTCCATGTTAGCAGGGCCTAATGACAGGTCAGATGTGGAGAAAGGCGGGAAGAGTATGTGCTTGTTTTTATTTTGAATAGTACCCTTTCCTGCCCTCAGTCTGCCATGCTTGTAGCCGTCAGCCGTCCTCACTTCGCATGTGGGAACCGGAAGCTAGTGTCACAGTGAAAATGTTCCCCATCTGAGACTTGCTAAGCGGGGGTAGGCGGCGGGGGTAGGTATTAATAATGATCAGGTTTGTGGCTGGTTGCCAGTCAGTTCCCAAAATAAACTCCATCAAGTAAGATTCTGTATGGAACAGTCATCGTGAAATTCTGGTTACCCCAAACATAATGTTCGAAACTCTTATTTTTTTTTAGCTGTAATAGAAACTGCATCTTGTCTCTGGTGTGTCCTTTTTATTTTTGTTTTTGAAATGTTTCCTACGTGTTCTCTCCACAGTCATTATGCCGCCCTCAGCCCTCGACCAACTCAGTAAGTATTTCTTGAGGCACTTGAGGACTTAGGCAATGTAAGTATGGGCACCGGCCTTAGCAGGGGCCCGCGGGGCGTCCAGGCCCAGGCGTGCCCTGTCAGCTCTGCATGGAATCAGCCCAGAAGGTGCACTGGGCCGGGAGGTCAGGCCTGCCGTGGCAGCGAGGCAGGTGCAGTGACAGCCTGGTGCCTGGGCCAGGACCAGTAGCCCAGCTTCACCACTGCCCCGCTGAGTCAGGTCCATGCCTGCCCTTTCCTGCCACCTCTCTGCCTCCTCCCCAGCCTGTCCCAGGGTCCCACCAGGAAGAAACGAAGGTGTGAGTTTGGCATGGCGGCAGCCCCCACTTGGTTTTCTCCTTCGAGAAGACATGCTCAGTTCACGGGCGAATGCAGGGAGGCAGGTTTCTCGGCTCCTCGCCAGGAGCTTTCCGGAGCTTGAGCCCTCGTTCACTTTCCCCCTAAGTCCGGTGGACGTCTGCGTGGGGTCAGTGGTTTTTCAAAGCGTGTCCACCGCGCCGTCGCGTCCTCAGCCATCAGAGACGGCGACTGTCTCCTGCCCCGGAGCTGCCCCTCACTGGCGGCTGCCGCTCTCCAGGAGCGAGCAAGGGCAGCTGTGCTCTTCCGCTCGCTCCTGACCGCTCAGCTCACGATAGCAACCTGGTGCAGGCCTGCATCACTAGAGGGGAGAACCCCGGACAGCTCCGGTCTCAGACGCAGTCCCTGCCTTACGAGAGGTGGGGCATTGGGGTGTTTCCAGTGCGAATCCCCGTGTGAGGCAGGAGAGTGGAGGCTGCCCAGGGGCAGGACTGCACTTGGAGCCAGTGCCCATCGGGGTGTCGTGGAGAGCAGGCCCCCACTCTGGTGTCGCTCATCCTTGGCTTTGCAACTGCCCAGCTCGACTGCAGACCAGTGACTTGGCCTCTACACACCTCAGTGTCCCCTCCTTTAGTGGGGACAGCCACAGCGGTTGTGCTGTGGGGTGTGTGTGTGTGTGTGTGTGTGTGTGCGTGTATGCGAATGGCCCAAGCCCGTGAGATGCTGTCCATGCAGAGGTCATCACTGAGCCAGGACCAGCTGCGGCCATTCCCGGTCCTCACAGAGACCCTGCCAGAGGCAGCAGGCCCCAGGGTTGTGCTATTCAGGGTAAGCTGGCTCGGAGCTGAGCACCAGCTGTGACCCTTGGCACGGGCGTCCAGAAGAGACTGGGGACTGGGTCACTATGGTTTAGATGTATCAGTCCGTCCAGACCTTTGAAGTGATGAGGGAACCTTTTTTGGTTCTTTTTGTTGGTTTGTTTTCTTTTTGAGAGAGACAGAAAGTGAGAAATCACCCCCAGTCAGATGGCTATGCTGTAATCCTTTCTCCTCCATTCTCTCGGGATGTTGGGCACGCACGCATGTGCGCCCGTGGTGAGTTTCAGCCGCCAGGTCCAGGACTCAAGCCGTGGTCAACTCTGTGGGAGTCCAGCGTCATAACCATTGCGCCATCTGCTGGTCCTGCAAGAAATCTTACAGCAGGTTCTGATTCGTAATGAGAGGTCACTGCTCTGGCTGGAGGAGCTGAGGGCTGCAGAGGGCTCCGGAGCTCCAGCCCGTCTCTTAACTCACAGAACGCAGTTTGGGAATCAGGACTGAGGGACAATGGCGTCTTCTAACTGCGCCAGTCTCAGACCTGGGCCGGAGCCTGATTGAGTCACCCCAGCTCGATGGCGAGGAGGTGCTCTAGGGTTGATGGGCCTGGTCCTGGTACTGCCAGCCTCAGAGTCACCTTGGTGACAAGAGGGGGCTCCCTTCCCCCGCATCGAGGCCCTGCTTCCAGAGGTCCTCCTCTGTAGCCTCTTGTGCATGTTTAGGGTGGGCTCAAAGGGAGTCTGCCTGTCTGCTGCCGAGTGGACGTCTGTTGGCACGTCTGCCTCAGCTGACCCACCTGAGTCTGCCTCTGTGCTTCAGTCCCCAGGCTTTGGCCAGCTGCCTGGGTGTGCGCCCTGGCGTTGCCACCCTTGAGCTGCGTGATCTTGGGCATGTCGTTTAACCCACACGCCTTAGTTTTCTCATAGTAGGTAAGGGGGACAGTGACAGTACCCACCTGACTATTCCAGGAAGATGGAACAGGGCCTGCTCTGGGCAGCACTATCGGTGCCTTCTCAGCGCCACCCGTCCTGTGTGTGCCCCGCCCCTCCCGTCAGCAGCCCAGCAGCCCTGGTGGCCTGCAGCTGGCCTCCACACAGCCCTTGCCTCGTGCAGCACCAGAATGTAGCGAGACCCCACGTCAGGGCCCTGCTGAGTGCCACGCTGCCCGCTGGCCACACTGCGGTCTGTCCCGGGTGGTACCCAGCCTGGCCTCCCTCCCCTTCCTGTCCACCCCACACATGTCCCTGGCCTGCCTCATGATGGCCAGTGTTCCTTGGCACCCAGTGCTCCTCCTGCAAGCCTCTGCACAGTCTGAGTCTCCCCGAGGCCCTCACTGCCCGTGTGCAGCGCCTGGGTGTGCTTGCCTGTGTCTCCATCGCCTAACAGGAACCTCGGAAGGTGGGTTTATCTGGCACGTGCGGGCACTTGGTTATTTCTGAGTAGGTGGAGGAACGTGTCATTTGGTAAGGTCATGGCTTTAGAAGATCCCGAGTCTGTGCCGGTGCTGGCTTACCAAGTCGCCGGACATGTGCATGCCCCTCCTGGGCCATGCTCTGGGCTCTTGGGGTGAGGTGCCCTGCCTTGAGCTCAGGCCCTGGTGGGGCAGGCACTTGAGTTTGGCACCTGCCGTGGGGCAGCCACCGCGGGCTGCAGGGCGGCTCCTTCAGGGGAGGGCTTTCCCTCCGTGGGAGCCGTGCCCTGCGCTCCTCTGACCCTGCTCGTGGCCCCCCTCTCCCTGCAGGCCGACTCAATATCACCTACCCCATGCTGTTCAAACTGACGAATAAGAACTCGGACCGCATGACGCACTGTGGCGTGCTGGAGTTCGTGGCCGACGAGGGCATCTGCTACCTCCCGCACTGGGTGAGTTGGGCCGGCCGTGTGCCCGCGGGAGTCCTGCCCAGGGCAGTGTGGCCCGGTTCCAGGACAGCACGCTGTGCCTTTACCGTGCCGGGCCGTGGACACGTACGTGGGCAGCCTTTTCTTTGCCAGCTGTTCCGCTGGTTGCCCAGAGACCACAGCCCTACGTGATACGTGATCTCTGGGTGGTCTTTTATAGAGATGAAACAAGAACACACTTCGTTTAGCGAGTACCACGTTTTAGAGTTCTGTCTCCCCATCCTCCCACCCCACCCTCTCTGAGTTGCTTCCGTCACAGCCTGTGTGTCCGTTCCCGGGACTCCGGGCGGCCCACGCGGCTGCCTCAGGAGCGACTCCGTTCTGCTCACACGCAGGCGTCCTCGTTTGTGTGAAGTCGACTTGGAGCGGACATTGCAGGCCTGGGTACAGGCGGCAAGGGCGTGAGAGCCACCAGAGCCTGCCCAGGGCCTGACGCCTCAGGGAGCCCCCACAGGGCGAGGGTCGTCCGTCCGGCCATGCGGCCTCTTGGCCCGCTCCTCCCTCCTGCTCCCCTCACCCCAGCTCCCAGCGCGCACACCTGTGTGGTCTGGGAGGCCTGCAGAGGGAACCACGTGTCCTCTGCTTTTGTCATGTCGGGGTGCCGAGAGCCCGTGGGCCGGGGGCTGGGAGCATGTGCCTGGGCTCTGTCGCCACCCGGAGGTGTTCTGAAGCCCAACAGCCCCTCCCGCTGGTTCCGGTCACGGTGCTCGCCAGACTTTCCAGACGGGTGACCTTAACCCTTACCCTCTTAGATGACATGGACAGAAGTTCTGAAGACAGCCCTCCTGTAGCAGGTGACCCTGTCCACACCACCATGGGGGTGGCAGTCATCCTCTCCAGCCTGGGCCTTCCCGAGTGCTGGGCCAGCTAGCTGCTCCCTGTAGGAGCCCCGCGCTCCCGTCCCCCCTCCGCTGCCTGGCCTTGCCTGTGCTGTCTCCTCACCCGGGCTGAGCAGGCCGCCCAGCCGCCGTCAGCCCTGAAAGCCCAGACTGGCCTCCCTCTTCACTCGCCACTCAGCACCCAGCTGTCCTGTGTGTGTGCGGGCGTCCCTTCAGGGCCATGAGACCACGTCCGCTCACCCAGTGGAGACTGGGTCACTGGAGCTGCTCCAGGTGGCTGGAGCATCAGGCAGTGGCTACGTCAGTCCCCTCCAGCCCCACGCAGGCCTCCCTGGGCTCAGTACAGAGGTAGGAGAGGAAGTGGTGACGCTGGGGAACGCGGTATCTCGGAGACTCTCCTCCAGCCCCTAGACTGAGAGTCTGTGGTCACTTGTCCACGCTCAGACCCCTGGAGCAGGAAGCTCACTGAATCCTCTTCTGGGAAGCCTCCGGGTGACCTGGAGCCAGCAGGGGCCTGAGGCTGCTGTGCTCATTTCTGCCAGGCCGGCTGCACCCCCTGTGCGGGCAGTTAGCTGGCAAGCAGTGGCCGGGCGTCTCCGAGCCAGGCCGTCCTCAGCTGGCTGGTAGGCTCCGTCCCACTTGGAGCTCCCCAGTTCCTTCAAGGCAAGCCGCCCTGGAGCAAGCACGGCCTTTTCCCAGCAGGCGGGACCTGCTCCACTGGCCTGGACCTCGGTCCCCACATGGGCGTCTGCACAGGCCTGGGTGAGCTGGCCGTGCCCTCTGTGCTGTGTGTGCTCCGCAGTGCTGCTGGGGCTGGCCAGGCACAGGGAGGTCTCAGCTCCTCCTGCCTCCCATCCTCAGGGCCCTCCCACAGCCCAGTGCTCACGGCAGGCCCTGTGACCCATCCTGGTTCCCTCTCTGACAGACGTCCCAGGGAGAGCTGCCTCCGGCTGCGTGCCTGGGCTACAGCAGGCTGACCGCTCTGGAGCCCCTCCCCAGGGTCACAGAACCCCCGCTACCCGAGCCAGCTGCCCCTCTTGCTGTGCCTGCCCGTGGCATCTAGAGTGGCCACCCCTCCCTTTCTGCCGGCTCTGCAGGCCGTCCTGAGGCCAGGCCACGCACAAAGCTACGTGCCTCTGCAGCGCCCTTCCTCTGGCCTGCACTGAACCCCACTCGTTTAGGCCGTCAGTGTCACCTCCTGCCTGCCCCCCGGGTGCAGCGTTCCTCAGGGATCTGCTGCCTGGGACCCACCCCAGGGCCGTCAGTGTGGGCCTGAGCCGGCAGGCTGTGTGCAGAGGCTCCTCACACGGCTGTCATTGCTCTTGTATAAGTTTAACATTCTCTTTAAGAAGGTTTAAAATGATGAGACCAGCAGGTGGGGTGGTGGTTAAGGCCTAGACTTCCTCATGGCTGGCTGTGGTTCGAATCCCAGACTGGTGGCTTGCTTTCTCACTTTCTCTGTCTCTCTGGTGAGCACATGTGCCCTATAGCAAATTTAAAAAGTAATAATAAATTAAATAATTATTTAAAAATATATATAAGGAAAGCCAAAACTCACTCTAGTACACACTGAGATTCTCCTTCCGGGCCAGGCGTCCTTGTCTCCACCCCGAGTCTCGACAGCGCTGTGGCATCCCAGCCCTGCACCCCGGGCTCTCCCAGCCTCTCTCTCTCTGTCTCACTCCCCAGCTGTCTGCCTTGCTGGCCTACCAGAGGCGTGTGGGGGCGTCCTCCTCAAGTGTTCGTGACCCCCGTGGCGGACATCTCTGGGGTCTAGTCTCTAGCCCATAACCCCAGCTGTGGCCGCCGGTTCGTACAAGCTCAGCGTCTCCCTGTGCTGTCAGAGTCCTTCCTTGGGGGTGCCCTGTGTGCCCCGGGCATTATAAGCTGATGGTAGGACAGCCCAGAAGTGTGGGGCGAGCGCCCCAGAAAAATCCCGCCCCAGGAGGGCTGGAGCTGGCGGCTGACCCGGGGGGCCGGCAGAGAACACACGCTCCCCCTGCTGCTGAGGGGCTGCAGCCCTGGACTGGCAGGCCTCTTCCCTCCCCGGATTTCTCTCACTTGACGTTTCCTCCCCCTTGACAGCAGGCCACAGTTAAATTACGTGTCCCCAAGCACTCCACCACGTCTCTTCCAAGGCCCCACTTAGGACGTCAGCCTGCCCCGGGTGCGGGCAGGGCGGTGATGGCTGCCTCATTGCCAGGAGTCTCACGGCGCCTCCTCCTCCCTTCCAGATGATGCAGAACCTGCTGTTGGAGGAAGGGGGCCTGGTTCAGGTGGAGAGCGTCAACCTGCAGGTGGCCACCTACTCCAAGTTCCAGCCGCAGAGCCCCGACTTCCTGGACATCACCAACCCCAAGGCTGTGTATCCTTCGGAACTAAGTCGGTGTCTTGGACGGAGGAGGGCAGTGCCGGCAGTCGGCACCCAGCCGCGGCGTGGGCAGATGTACTTGTTTCTCGTGGAGGTTGTGATGTGAGAGTGATGGCATCTGGCCAGCACCTTGGCCTGTCTCCTGGTACCTGGCATGCATGCTTGGCCATTCAGTAGGCAGTCACCCTGGTGTGCCCAGGCTTGGGGCGCATTCTCTCTAGGCCTGTGGGTAGCATTGACTGAGCACGTTTTCTGTCCTTCAGCCAGCGTAAAACAAAGGTTCTAGGATCGGGTGGTTTTTTGTTTGTTTGTTTGTTTGTTTTTGAGAGGTTTTTCATTATAGGGCGCGTGCACTCGCCAGACAGACAGAGACAGAAAGACAGAAAGCAAGAAATCACCCCCCAGGGGGGATGGCCACGCCGCAGTCCCTTCTCCTCCGTTCTCCTCTCGGGATATTGGGTACGCACGCACATGCGCCCGACGTGCGTTTTAAGCCACCGGGTCCAGGACGTGAACCGTGGTCGACTACGTGGGAGTCCAGCGACATAGCCATTATGCTAACTGCTGGTCCCAGGATCGGGTGGTTTCTCATGTCCTCCGAATGAAGTTGGGTGTGCGTGTTTATAATGTGATGACGTAGCCAGTGAGCAGTGTGCCGTGTGACTCTGAGCACGTGCTCTAGTTGCCAGCCCCGAGCTGGTTCGTTGTGGTCAGGGTATAGAGCATGGCCACACCACTCTGTGTTCTGTCAAATGGCATCTTTGGGCCCAGCCACAGCAGTGCACAGGCAGCACTGCCACTTAGGAGGCTCAGAGACGCGTGGGAGGCCTAGCCCAGCTCCGGGAGCCGTCATCCTGCCTGTAATTCCAGCCATTGGGACCCTGGGATGACAGGGTCCAGCCTCCCTCCCACCTGCTCACTGTCTCCAGGCCCGTCTCGGGAGCAGCTGCAGTGGGCTGCATGGAATCCTCGCTGATCATGTCCCGATTCGACGGCCATACTGAGCCCCCTGGGTACTCACCCACAGTGTGGCTGGTAGCGGAGGCTTCCTGTCCTCCTCATCCAGGCAGGGACAGCCGCGGGGACATGCGACCCAGAGCTCCTTGTCCGGCCGACAGTGCCCAGGAGTGGGGCCTGCCCTGTGGCCGTAGCCCTTCTGATTTTCTCAGGCTCCTACAGCGAAATGCAGGCTTACTATTGAGTCACTTCCGGGGGCTGGTTAACTTAGCTCAGTTAGCACCCGAGGGAGCCCCACGTCCCGTGGTCCCGCTGACACTCTGGATGAAGAGTCTAGAGCGAGAAGACGGAACAGGTGCCAGAGCACACGGCCACCACGCCGGAGCTGGCTCCGTGGAGGGCGGGCACTCCCTCGCAGGGTCCCCAGAGAGTGGAGGGAAGAGCACCCCTGCCGTGCAGCATTTCGTGTGTGTGTGGGGGGGGGGGGGGTGGCCGAGGCAGCCTGTCACCGTGGGGGTCTCCAAGCTGCCGTCATTCTGGAAAGCTGGTTGACCAAAAGGAGCAAACTTTGCTCTCCGTGACCCTCGCTGAGCTGTGCCGTGTCACTGCAGTGGATTCTAGAGCCGCGTTTTATATTTGATCGTGTTATGCAGAATAGTATATAAATTGATGAGGAAGACGTGATTAAAACATTCTATGTAAATAGACATTTCCTCATCTGGGCATTGGGGTTACACAGGATTTTTTTTTTTTTTTTTTTTTTTTTTTTTTTTTTTTTTTTTTGAGAGGTTTTTGCTATAGGGCACGTGCGCTCGCCAGACAGAGAGAAACAGACAGAGAGACAGAAAGCGAGAAATCACCCCCCAGGGGGGATGGCCACGCCGCAATCCCTTCTCCTTTATTCTCCTCTTGGGATCTTGAGCACGCATGCACACACGCCGGCGTGAGTTTAAGCCACCCGGTCCGGGGCTCGAACCGCGGTCGACTACGTGGGAGTCCAGCGACATAGCCATTATGCTAACTGCTGGTCCCTTCCCCCTCCCCCCCCAGGTTGCACAGGTTTTAAAAATACATTGCTGTTGAGACCAGCAGATAGCATAGCATTTATGTTGTTGGACTCCCACATAGTCGATTGTGGTTTGAGCCTGGACCTGGTGGCTTGAAATGCAAACCAGGAGAGTGTGTGTGTGTGTGTGACTGTGAGTGAGTGTGAGTGCGAGTGCACGCTCCTGTGCTGCAGATCCTGAGAGGAGAATGGAGAAGGTATTGCAGTATAGCCATCCCCCCAGGGGGTGGTTTCTCGCTCTCTGTCTCTCTGTGTGTCTCCTGCAAGCGCACGTACCCTATAGCAAAAGTCTCTTAAAAATTGTTGTTAAAGGGACCAGCAGTTAGGCTAATGGTTATGTCACTGGACTCCCATGTAGTCGACCACGGTTCGAGTCCCAGACCCGGTGGCTTAAACTCACGCCGGGCGCGTGTGCGTGTGTGCCCAAGATCCCGAGAGGAGAATGGAGGAGAGGAGATTGTGGCATGGCCGTCCCCTCAGTGGGTGATTTCTCGCTTTCTGTCTCTCTGTCTCTGTCTGGCGAGCGCACGCGCCCTATAACGAAAAACCTCTCAAAAACAAACAACAAACAAACAAAAAACCACCCAATCCTCTTCCAGAAAAAAAAAAATGTTGTTAAACTGAGCCAACAGGCAGTGCAGTAATTAAGGTGCTGGATTCCCACATGGCTGACTGCAGTTCAAGTCCTGGACCTGGTGACTTGAAAGTCACACCAGGCACATGTGCAAACGTACCTAAAATTCCAAGAGGAAAATGGAGAAGGGATTGTGGCATGATGATCCCCCCCAGCGGGTGATTTCTCACTTCCCCCCCGTCTCTCCGGCAAGTGCACACACCCTGTGACAAAAACTTTGCACATGTTATAAATAAGACTTGCTGCTGTTGGTTTGTTCTGGTTTTTATTACAATTTTAGCTTTAGAGCATACCCCTAAATCAGTGCCCTTAACCACCACGCCACCTGCCGGCCCTGCCCTCCCATAGGGTTTTGAATTTACCAGCCCAGAGAGAAAAACAGCAAATGTGTAGCCGGAAGCATCTTCGCTTTTGAAGGACTTATGATTCATTTCATCTTTTCTTTATTTTGTGCTCCTGTAGGGCTGGGCTCGTTTTCTTTTTCTTTCTTTTTTTTTTTTTTTTCTGTTAAGTTTTTACTATAGGGCACATGTGCTTGCCAGAGAGACAGTGAGAGAGGAGGTGAGAAGCCACCCTCCCACAGGGGAATGGCCACGCCATAGTCCCTTCTCCATTCTCCCAGGATTGGGGGTACTCACACATGCATGCACGGCATGAGCTTCAGGCTACCAGGTCTAGGACCCAAACTCTGGTCAACCATGTGGGAGTCCAGTACCCCAATCACACCTCCTGCTGTAGCCCCATAGGGTTTTTTTTTTTTTTAAGAATTATTTTTTATTTTAACTTAATTTATTTTATTTTATTTTATTTTGACCAGAGAGGGACAGAGAGAGAAAAAGAGAAAGTGAGAAAGCAAGCTGCCAGATCCGGGACTCAAAGCATGGTTGGCCATGTGGGAGTCCAGCACCCTTAACCACCACACCACCTGCCGGCCCCGCCCTCCCATGGGTTTTTAATCAACTTTATCAAGGTATAATTTATGTGCAATGAAATGCACACGCGGTCTGACCAGTTTGACGGACGTGCACACCCACAGAACCAGGATATTTCCATGTTTCCAGAAGGTTCCTCTCCTGCTGGTCCCCAGCCAGTCCCTGGCCCCAGCAACCTCGCAGCTACTTCGTCATCATAGATCTGTCTTCCTCAGATTGCTAAGGGAATCTTAGTACCCTTCTGGGGCTGGTTCTTCCCCTCAGCACAGCATTTGTGAGATCATCCATGCTATTGAATGTTACGGGCTGTGCCGTTTAGTGCTGATGAACGTCCATCGCCTTCCAGCGGTGTATTTTAGTGCCAGCGTGGGACTCCAGACCTCTGTCTAACCTCCTAACCCCTCATGGGACACTTGTTTCAGATCTAAGCTTTCCGTGCTGTGTATGTTGCCTTGACAGCCCGTGTCTGCAGGTTGGAAAACGCCCTGAGAAACTTCGCCTGTCTGACCACCGGGGATGTGATCGCCATCAACTACAATGAGAAGGTGAGCCCGGCTCCACGCAGGTCGCGCCTGACACACACCGGCAGGGTCCCATCTCGTATCTGAGTACGAGTGTGGCTTCTTTCTAGGCAGGCGTTGCCTGGCTGCCACGGGCGTTATTGGCTGTTTTGTTTTGATTTTTGCCATAGGGCACATGCACTTGCTAGAGAGAGTCAGAGAGATGAGAGTGAGAATTCACCCTCCGCTTCCCCAGCCCCCGTGGAGGGATGCCATGCTGCCATCCCCTCTTCTTCATTCTCCTCCTGGGACTGGGGGCATGCGTGCACATATGCCTGGCATGATTTTCAAGCTGCCAGGTCCTGGACTCGCACCATGGTCAACCAAGTGGGAATCCAGTGCCTTAACCACTATGCCACCTGCTGGCCCCCTGTTTGCTTTTAACATCTTTGTGGGATCGGGACCAACAGGTGCGTGGCGATTAAGGCACTGAATTTCCACATGGCTGATCACAGTTTGTCATGGACCCAGCAGCCTGAGAGGCAGGCTGGGTGTGAGTGCGTGCGTGCCCAAAATCCTGAGCAGAGGGGAGAGGAGAAGGGATTGCGGCATGGCCATCCTCCTTGGGGGATGATTTCTCACTTTCCCTCTCTCTGTCTTTCTCCAGAGAGCACACATGCCTTATGGTTAAAAAAAATAATAATAAAATAAAATAAAAAACGGGGAGGGGTTTATACTTAGAGCCGTAATTCATTCAGCAGCTCTGTTTTGAGGAGCGATTGCATTTATAATATGCTTAAAGTTATTGCTTTGTTTAGTCTCATCCGTACCGTGGTAACGAGACTGCCGAGTCTGCCTCTACTAAGTGGGTCCTCACTGTACCTTTAATCTGAGCTAAAACCCTATCTTTGCGGTGGGGACACAGAAACCAGCAGGCGTTTGTCATTGAGACACCCTCTCCTGCTGGCGCTGCCAGGGGACAGTACCTCCTGAGGTCCCCTCTCCCCAAGGGCCCGTGTCCTCTTCCTTTTCTCTTTAACTTTGGTTTTCTCTCTGCAGCTCCTCTGGGTTTGTCCCTCCCTGACCTGGGTTTGACCCAGACCTTCACCGGTCTGAATGCCACTTACGTTCATTCCGTATTTCTTGGGTCTAGACAATTTAGCTGTCGGGTGAAGGCAGATGAGTTTCCACAAAATTCAGGAAAGACGACGCCCACTCTCCCGTTATCTGGGGAAGCACCTCTGAGGGAGGATGGAGTAGTCGGCACTCCGGCAGTGAGGAGGCCCCACTGCAGGCGTGGGGTGTGGGTGCCCCTCATCTGTTTGATGGTGGAGCATTGACCCTCATGAAGCTACTGCCACGTTGGCCTCTGGTGTTCAGGAGTGTCCCAGCCTGGCATGGCTTAGCTTTCCTTGAGACGCACAACACTCCTGGGCCCTCGAAGCCGTGTCGTGGGAGCCCGTGGTTCTGCCAGTCCCCCTCACAGAGTTACAGTCCACTTACTCCCTCACAGTCACACGCAGGTCCGGCTCATTCTCCTGGCCGGTCCGTGTGTCTGAGGCATCTGATCCTGCTGCTCTGTATTTTCAGTTTTAAGGCATACTTAAAAAC
This sequence comes from Tupaia tana, assembly GCA_026018925.1. Classification (NCBI taxonomy): domain Eukaryota; kingdom Metazoa; phylum Chordata; class Mammalia; order Scandentia; family Tupaiidae; genus Tupaia; species Tupaia tana. The sequence continues at coordinate 28,906,058 of JAKSZU010000026.1, read as the reverse complement.
TAGGCGGTAGTGGGACCAGCAGTTAGCGTAATGACTATGTCGCTGGACTCCCATGCAGTCGACCGTGGTTCGAGTCCCGGACCGGGTGGCTTAAACTCACGCCAGGCGCGTGTGTGTGCATGCCCAAGATCCCGAGAGGAGAATGGAGGAGAAGGGATTGCAGCGTGACCATCCCCCTTGGGGGGTGATTTCTTGCTTTCTGTCTCTCTGTCTCTCTCTGTCTCTCTGGCAAGCGCACGTGCCCTATAGCAAAATCCTCTCGGGGATGGTGGGGGGGAACTAGGGGGTAGTGATTAATGCAGCTGGATCCCACATGGCTGACTGTGCAGTTCGAGTCCTGGGTCTGGCGGCTTAACAACTATGTGCACACATGCCCAAATCCCAAGGAGAGAGTGGAGGAGAGGAGTTGCCACGTGAGAAGAATTGCACTCCCCAGAAGAGGCCTTCTCACTTTCTCTCTTTTCCTTTCTCTCTCTCTGTCTCTGTGGTGAGTGCACACACCATATAGCAAATTGGGTTTGGGGGGTGCTAGGAAATATTTTTGTTGACTTAAGCTTTTGGAAACATTTAAGGTATTGCCTACCTTAATTAAAACTATACTTTTACAATTAATTTATAATCAGTCTTCATGTTAACCATTCCTAAATGTTAAGGTAATAATGCTAGATTTAATTCTTAAATTGTTGGAAGGAAAAGGTGCCACTGACATTTTGCACAAATTGAAAGACAAATTTGGACTTTCACTTTATTTTTATTTTTAAGAGTGATGTTTGCGGGAACCAGCAGTTAGCGTAATGGCTATGTCGCTGGACTCCCACATAGTCGACCGCGGTTCGCGTCTTGGACCCGGTGGCTTACAACTCACGCCGGGCGCGTGTGTGTGCGTGCCCAAGATCCCGAGACGAGAATGGAGGAGAAGGGATTGAGGCGTGACCACCCCCCCTGGGGGGTGATTTCTCGCTTTCTGTCACTATGTCTCTCTCTGTCTGTCTGGCACACGCACGCGTGCGCCCTATAGCGAAAAAATAAACCTCTCAAAAAAAAAAAAAAAAGAATGGTGTTTGCTATAGGGTACATGTGCTTGCCGGAGAGACAGAAACAAAGTGAGAAATCATCCCCTGGGGGGATGGCCACATCACAGTCCCTTCTCCTCCATTCTCCACTCAGGATTTTGGGCACGCATGCACACACACCCAGCATGAGTTTTGGATTTGGGTTTTTTGAGATTTTTTGGGGTATAAGGCACTTCTACTCTCCAAAGAGACAGAGAGAGAGACAGAAAGGGAGAAATCATCCCCCCAGAGGGGGATGGCCATGCCGCAGTCCCTTCTCCTTCATTCTCCTCTTGGGATCTTGGGCACGCACACACACATGCCCGGTGTGAGTTTTAAGCCACTGGGTCCAGGACTTGAACTACAGTCTATTATTTGGGAGTCCAGTGATGTAACCATTACACCGTCTGCTGGTACCTCACCCGGTGTGAGTTTTAAGCTGCCGGTCCAGGATTCGAGCCATGGTCAACTATGTGGGAGTCCAGCAATGTGACCAGAAAAATCAGATACTTCACAGGACCCTTCTGACAAGACCCAATGAAAACAGGAGAAACCCTCGATTAGTAATGCACTCATCGGACTTGTAAGAAACACAGGAAACTTTTAAGACTCTCAGCGGGAAACAATGGCCATGTCCGGGTTTTAGTGGGAGCTCTGAATCAGAGACTTCCCCATTGAACCAGAACTCCTAAACCCTTCTTGGCTAACAATAATCAGGAAGATTTGAAAAATAGCTCAACAGCAGCTGTAAAAGCTAGCGAATGAAAGGCACACGGAGAAACAGCTCCCTCGCAGATATGCGAGGGGATATGGAACATGTGGGAGGGAGGCTGCTGTCAAAGGCGCTGAGAAAGACGCAGTCAGTGCAAATCCAGGCAGGCGAGGCGGGACAGCCGCGTGCTCAAGAGGTGAGAATTGCTGTTAACTTGGAGTCGGGCGGTCATCCCATCACACAGGAAGTCTGGTGCCTTTTTTTTTTTTTTTTTTTGGAGGGGGGAGGGTTTTGCTATAGGGCGCGTGCGCTCACCAGAAAGAGACAGACAGACAGACAGAAAGCGAGAAATCACCTCCCCAGGGCAGATGGCCACGCCACAATCCTTTCTCCTCCATTCTCCTCTTGGGATCTTGGGCACGCACGCACACACGCCTAGCGTGAGTTTAAGCCGCCAGGTCTGGGACTCGAACTGCGGTTGAGTACATGGGAGTCCAGCGACAGCCATTACACCAACTGCTGGTCCCAAGACTAGCAATCATTTCTAAAAGCAAAAGATACTCCAGGTAAAACGAAAGAACCTGAAAAGATACAGGAAAAGGTAGAATGGTCTACTTACAGTTTGTATACACCTGGACTTTCTGTTTTGTTTCTGGGTTTTTTTGTTTGTTTTTGTTTTTGTTTTGCTATAGGGCACATGCATCTGCCAGAGAGAGCAAGAAAGTGAGAAATCACACACACACACCCCTCCCCCCGGGGAGAAGAGTATGGCCACATCACAATCCCTTCTCCATTCTCTGCTCGGGATTTGGGGCACACACGCACACATGCCTGGCGTGTTTCTCAAGCCGTCGTTGGATCTGGTGTTTAAACCGTGGAGACAGACGTGGGAACCAGCCACCTTACCCACACCACCACCTGGCTGGCCCACGTTGTGTTTTCTCCTGGACTTTTTTACGTACAGTTTTTTTTTTTCTTTTTTTTTGAGAGGTTTTTGCTGTAGGGCGCATGCGCTTGCCAGACAGAGAGACAGAAAATGAGAAATCACCCCCCAGGGGGATGGCCGCGCCACAATCCCTTCTCCTCCATTCTCCTCTCGAGATCTTGGGCACGCACACACACGCCTGGCGTGAGTTTAAGCCACCGGGTCCGGGACACGAACCACGGTCGACCACATGGGAGTCCAGTGACATAGCCATTACGCTAACTGCTGGTCCCGGACAGTTTTTTATGTACTGAGATCTACCTCAATGTCCAGCAACATAACTAGCTTTTATTGTCTTTCCCTGTTGGCTACATTGTATTCCATTGTGTAACTCATTTACTTGCCTATGAACACATACAGGTCGTTCATAGTAGCTGGTGTTTTTGGTAGGCATTTTGGTTGTACATAATGATTAACAATGTCGGAGTGAGCATTCTTAGAATGTTTTCCTTGGGTACTTAACCTAAATTCCTAGAATTGAACTTTCTGGGTTAAAGAAAGGTTGGGAGTTTTTATTTAATTCCATTTGTTGTTCTTGTTTTTTTTAATCTGACCAGACAGAGACAGAGAGAGAAAGGGAAAGTGAGAAAGCAAGCTGCCAGGTCCAGTACTCGTACCACTGTTGGCCACGTGGGAATCTAGTGCCTTTAACCACCACGCCACCTGCTGGCCCCCTTTTCCAGTTAGATGCGTCACTGCTTAGTCTAACTTGAGCCATGTATGGGGAATGGACAGTGGGCATGAAGGCACAGCCAGAGAACCGGGCCTGGTGTCGTGGTGTGAGCAGGTGTCCGTAGGTTGGGGGGGCATTGTAACAGGGACAGTGACAGCTCTCTGTGCAGCCCCAGCCCGTCACTGACCGCTGTGTCCTGCCCACAGATCTACGAGCTGCGAGTGATGGAGACCAAGCCCGACAAGGCCGTGTCCATCATCGAGTGTGACATGAACGTGAGTGGCTCTGTCTGCTCCTGGCAAGCTCGGGGACAAGGAGATGGCTGGTTGGTGGCTCCGACAGGCCAGTGCCCCAGGACCATGTCTCACAGCCCCGGGGACTGTTTGGGTAGAGAGGAAGGTGCTGGCAGAACATGACAGGAGCCCTCTGACTCTGGTCCACCCTACGGCCAGCAGGGGTGGCAGAGTTCATGGCTCACGCCTGCCAAGGAGTGAGTATTCACGGGGACTAAGGACACCTCCTCAGCTTCCCGACAGGAGCAAACTGGCATGCACACACCCCGACTGGACTGCTAGGAATGATGTATCCAGGAAAGTCCGGTCCCGAGAGGTTGCATCTTTCACGTAGCATTCCTTTTTTATTTAATTATTTTATTTTTATTTGACAGGAGAGAGACAGAGAGAGAGAGAGAGAGAGAGAGAAAGTGAGAAAGCAAGCCACCAGGTTCGGGACTCCAACCATGGTCAGCCGTGTGGGAGCGTCCAACGCCTTAACCACCACGCCCCCTGCTGGTCCCATTTCATATAGCATTCGCACAGTGATAGAACCATAGGAATAAAGGACAGGTTAGCTGTGGCCAGGGCTTAGAGCTGGCGGAGAGGCCGGCAGGCTGCTGGGCGTGGCTATGAAAGGACAGCACGAGGGTCTGCTCAGTGTCCCGGCATGGTACAGGGACCTCTGGTGGAAAGGTGCTGTACGACTAAACACAGACGTGAACGAGCACGTGTAAAACCAGGGGCCCTGAATGCAAGAGCGGCGCTGGTTTTGGTGTCCTGGGCCATGGTACCATAAAGGGGATCTTCACAAAGTTCATGGAAAGTGTGTGTTATGACAAAGCTGCATGGATTTTGAAGATCTCTTACAGTAACTACTACCTTAATTCCACCTTTCTATAGATTTTCTTTTCCCTAAGAATTATTTAGTTTTCTTCTTTTTATTATTATTATTTCGAGAGATTTTTGCTGAGAAACAGACAGAAAGTGAGAAATCGCCCACCGGGGATTGGGCACTCTGCAGTCCCTTCTCCGTTCTCTTGGGATTTTGAGCATGCACACACATGCGCCAGGGATGAGTTTTAAGCCACCAGGTATGGGACTCAAACCACGGATGCCTACGTGGGAGTCCAGCAACATAATCATTATGCCATCAGCTGGTCTCTATTATTATTCTATTTTAATTTGACCAGAGAGAGAGAAAGTGAGAAGGCAAGCCACCAGGTCCGGGACTCAGACCACGCTCGGCCATGTGAGGGTCCAGCACCTTCACCACCACACCATCTGCTGGCCCCTCCACAGACTTGCGAAGTCCTCTCCTGTTACGGTTTTATGAGGCTGCCACTAAGTGTATAAGATATCCACCATCATTTCTCGGAACTGCGTGTGAATCTGCAATTGTCTCAGTGAGGAACAAAAGGGGTGGGGCAGCGAGTGGCATGGTGATTAGGGCGCTGGACTCCCACGTGGCCGACCACAGTTCACGTCCCAGACCCGGTGGCTTAGAAAGCACACTGAGCCATGTCCAAGCGTGCCCAGATTCCCGAGAGGAAAACGGAAGAGGGGGGCTGCAGTGTGGCTGTCCCTGGAGGGTGATGGGTGCAGAAAAGGCGGGGCGCAAAGCATAACCACACCTCAAAATTCTACTCTCCATCTTGGAAACACAGGTGGACTTCGATGCTCCCCTGGGCTACAAAGAGCCTGAAAGACAAGCCCAGCACGAGGAGTCGACGGTAAGTGTCTGCCTGGCATCCCGTCCCAGCCTGCCATCCGTCTGCCCTTTGTCAGTGACGCTGCTTCCCTGCAGGCGCCGGCGCCATCACCTCCCTGCTGCTTTTCCAGCCCTTCTCCTGGGCAGCCGCGTGTCCTCGCTCTGGGGGAGCAGAGGCCTCAGAACAGATGGGAGACCAAGGGGGAAGCTCGGGGCCCTCGCTGAGAACCCACCCCGTGTTTCTTGTCTCCTTCAGGACGGCGAAGCTGACCACGGTGGCTATGCCGGCGAGCTGGGCTTCCGCGTGAGTACAGGCTGCAGTGTCTCCGTCTGGGAAGTGGAGAGTCAGAGGTTTTTAACAAGGTTTCGCTGCACTGCCATCCTACCTTGGCCTCCCAATTAGCTGGGATTTCAGGTGCACTCACCCACATCCAGCATGTTCTCGTTGGCGTAGGAACAGAAGCCAGCATCCCCCAGCCACCCGAGCTGTGGTGCAGCCTGCCTGGGCCCGCACTTCCTCCTTTCTGTGCTCCCGCCGTGCCGTCCGCTCCTGTGACCAGGACAGTCACGCCAAGCTGTGGTCTGATGTTCTGTGGGCGCCAGCAGGGCGTGGGCCTTGGGTGCTTGCGCGCACACAAACCTGGCACTTCCTCAGTTACCAACCCTTTCATATCCACTTCTAGAATCCTTTCAACAGCCCTCAAAGGCAGCCTCAATTTTTTCTTTTTAAGAGAGATTTTTGCTATAGGATGCATGTGCTCGCCAGAGACAGAGAGAGATAGAGAGACAGAAACCAAGAAATTACCCACCATGGGGGGGATGAACATGCTGCAGTCCCTTCTCCATTCTCCTCTTGGGATTTTGGGCACGCATGCACACACGCCCGACATGAGTTTTAAGACACTGGGTCTGGGACTCGAACCGCGGTTGACTATGTGGAAGTTCAGCAACATAACCATTACACTGTCTAGCCTCAACTTTTTATTTTTAAAAATTTCTTATCTACCAAAGAGTTAAAATAGCACAAAAACTTAAAATAGTACGCTGGACAAACACACACTCTTCTCTTAGGTTCACCAGCTGTTTCCTTATTTTTCTTCTCTCTCTGACTCCAAGAACATGTCCTGTTTTTCCTTTGCCTGTCTTGTTTTATTTTTTTATTTTTCATATTTTTTTTTTTGGAGAGGTTTTTGCTATAGGGTGCGTGCGCTTGCCAGACAGAGACATAGAGACAGAAAGCGAGAAATCATCCCCCGGGGGGATGGCCACGCCACAGTCCCTTCTCCTCCATTCTCCTCTCGGGATCTTGGGCACTCACGCACACTCACCCGGCGTGAGTTTTAAGCCACCCGGTCCGGGACACGAACCGCGGTCGACTACGTGGGAGTCCAGCAACATAGCCATTATGCTAACTGCTGGTTCCCATTTTTATTTTTTTTTTTTTGTTTTTTTTGAGAGAGAGGGAGGGAAGGAGAGAGAGGTATTTTTTTCTAAGTTTTTATTTAAAACCATGAGAGAGAGACAGACATGCCTAACAAGGTCCCCACCCTGCAGTCCCCCATCTCAGCCCACCCAGGTCACAGGCATGCTGTGTGCAGGTCTGGCATGCTCAGGAAGGCCCTGGGACGTGAGTGAGGTCGTTCCGACGGTGTCTCACCATGTCGTGACCTTCCGCCCCGCTCCCAGTCAGCTCGGACCGCAGGGCACGCTGCTGTATGTGGCCTAGGTAGGCTCGGCCGGGAGCCAAGCAGGCCTCTCAAGAAGCCTCCGCCACGCACAGCAGGCCTCCTCCTGGCACCCTCCTGGCACCGCAGTAGGGCCCACTTTGATGTTGGAAAGTGCGTTGCCAGGCTGTGGCCTGGCCCCCTGGAGGCAGGTGGAGGTGGCTCATGTGGGAACAGTGGTGCCAGGAAGCAGCAGAGGGCCAGGACTGGGCAGACGGGCAGCTCCCCTGTGGGGCAGTCTCCACGGAAGCCTGCGCCTGGCCCAGGGCTCCAGGCGGGTAGCCTCGCAGAGGCGGGGCCAGGCCCTTCATCCTGTTACCAGCCGTCAGCTGCTGTCCAGACAGGCATCTCTGCAGCCCGCGGCGGCCGGGGGCCTGGGTGGGGAGCGCCTGGCCCGGGAGCAAGGGCTTCAGCCTGTGGCGTCGGGCAGGGCCCTCTGTTACACCCTCGTTCCCGTCACTGGCGAGGACACGTGCTCGCTCCCGTGCTCAGCATGCATCTCTCCCGCTTGCTACCTAGGCCTTCTCCGGCTCGGGGAATAGACTGGACGGGAAGAAGAAAGGGGTAGAGCCCAGTCCCTCCCCCATCAAGCCCGGGGACATTAAAAGGTACGTCTGTGGGTCCCACCAAGTGCTTGTGGGTGTTACTGTTTTTTTTTTTTTTTTTTTTTTTTTTTTTGAGAGGTTTTTGCTATAGGGCGCGTGCACTCGCCAGACAGACAGAGAGAGACAGAGAGATAGAAAGCAGGAAATCACCCCCCAGGGGGGATGGCCACGCCGCAATCCCTTCTCCTCCATTCTCCTCTCGGGATCTTGGGCACGCACGCACACGCGCCCGGCGTGAGTTTAAGCCACCGGGTCCGGGACTCGAACCGCGGTCGACTACGTGGGAGTCCAGCGACATAGCCATTACGCTAACTGCTGGTCCCGGTGTTACTGTTTTTAACTTTTCTTCTTTATTCGTGACAAACTGTGTGCAGCACAGCTGAGCATGAGAGAGGGGAGTACCTCCACAGGGTCCCTTCACGCCACGATCCCCTCCCTCCGACCCAGCCTGTCGCACTGCGGGCACTCAGGCCTGTGCCCGGTCATCTCGCGGGGTCCAGCCTTTCCTAAGCAGCTGCTGCCACGTGCTTGGCCTCCTGCCAGGTGCTTCACGGCTGTGTGCGGAGGGTCCGTGCCAGCCCCAGGGTAGGGCGGCTGCACCGGGGCTGGAGGTGGAGCTCGAGTCTGCAGGATTTCGCCCGGGTGGGGCGGAATCCCCACCTGCTGTCCCCGGTTGTGGGGAGTGACCACCCCCTCCTGTCATCTTCCCCCAGGACCTCCACAGCCCACCCCCTCCCCAGCCTCCTGTCCCTCTCAGGTCCTAACGCACACCCGATCAGATCACTCCCACTCAGCCTTTCTGCCTCCAGTCTGGCAGTCTGCCCGTTTCCCTGTTTTGTGACTTTGCATAATCGATCAAGTCTGGATCTCGGCAACCCTAGAACAAAGGTGGGAACTCTCAGTGGACAGTAAAGGACTCACAGATTACTCCTGGTGGTGTCCTGCGGGGCGTGGATGATGCGAGCTCTATAGCGTGTGAGGCAGGAGGATGCTGGCGCTGGTGCTCTTGCCCATTCTTTGAAGGAGTGATGGGCGAGAGAAGCCCTTTCACGAGCCTCAGGGCAGAGCGAGGCCTCTGGTGCCTGCAGATGAGCCCGCACTACAGTCACGGGCCCCGGAGTGGGCAGGAGCCGCAGCGTGCAGCCCTGTGTCTGTGCCAGCCCGGGACTCCAGGTGCCTCCTGGTTCCCTGCTGGAAGGATGCAGTGGAGAAAGGCCAGGTGCGGACAGTAGCATGCCCCAGAACGAGCTGCCAGCGGGACTCGTGTTCTCTGCGTTCTCACATATCAAAATGAATTTTAGTCCGTATACATACAGAGAGAGAGTCTTATCGTCTAATTATGCCCGTGGGCGCAAGAGCATCTCATGTGCACCTGGTGTGTTTCAAGCTGCCAGTCCCGGCACTCAGCCTCTGGTTGGCCATGCAGGATCCAGCTCCTCCGGGCAGTTTGCTAGACACAGGGCCAGCCCAAATTTTAGTCCTTATTTGCATGGAATTAAGATTTTTTTCCTCATCTCTCTTCTTTACAGGGGAATTCCCAATTATGAATTTAAACTTGGTAAGATCACTTTCATCAGAAATTCACGTCCACTGGTCAAAAAGGTCGAAGAGGTGAGTTTGTTCACTGGTAACAAGAAGTTTTTTTTGTTTTTTTTTTTTGTTTTTTTTTTTTTTTTTGAGAGGTTTTTTTTGCTATAGGGCGCGTGCGCTCGCCAGACAGACAGAGGGAGACATAGAGACAGAAAGCGAGAAATCACCCCCCAGGGGGGATGGTCACGCCGCAATCCCTTCTCCTCCATTCTCCTCTCGGGATCTTGGGCACGCACGCACACGCGCCCGGCGTGAGTTGTAAGCCACCGGGTCCGAGACGCGAACCGCGGTCGACTACGTGGGAGTCCAGCGACATAGCCATTACGCTAACTGCTGGTTCCCGGTAACAAGAAGTTTTCATAGGCCAGAGGTGACAGGTTCGCAGCCTTCGGAATGAGGTGGTTTCTGTCATTTTCCCTGTTTCTGGTGGCCTTTTTCCATAGTGCGTGTATAAAGACCACGCACCCCGGGGGTCAGGAATCCCGTCCTGCTCTAGGGCTGCCAGAGAGCCCGGTGCCGGGGTGGGCTCATCCTCTGTGTGCCTCCTCCCGTGAGACCTTGCGCTTCCAGGCCCTGGGCCACACCTTCCAGCAGACTGGGCTTGTGGAAGGATGAGGACGTGAAGACCGAGCACCTGCAGGCGCGGCTGCTCTGCGGCCCCGTGGCCAGGCCCGGCGGGCACCCACACTGAGGGTGTGTGTGTGTTGGGGGGACACACTCGCTTCTGGGGACAGCCAAGAATGACTAAGGCAGCGACAGGCACCGGCATTCAAGTCCCCTGGGTCAGGCCTGTCACCCGATGTCACCACAGTTCTTCAACACCTGGTGGCGGTGGGCACGATGATACCGGCTTAGAGGCCCCTGCCTGGTCCCGGCACCATGCTAAGTGCTTTAAGTGTAGCGACCGTTCCGTCCCCACAACAGCCCTGTCAGGTGGCTCCACGTGACCTCCACTGAGACACGAGGACAGTGAGCCTCCCTCAGGCCTGGCACTGAGGACTGCAGGGAGGGAGGAGGAGCCGGCGAGGGGAGGTTCCGCCCTGTGGGAACTTCCCCCAGGGTGCTGGGAGTTGGCTCAGGTCGCTTCCTGCTGCAGGCTGCCCACCCGACCAGCAGCTACAGCTAGGATGCAGTCCCAGAGTGGGGCACGTGTATCTGGGACACCACCCCTCCAAGCCATCGCTGTCTTGGTGCTTTTTCTTTTTCTTTTCTTTTCCTTTTTTTTTTTTTTTTTTAAATATTTAGTTAGTTATTTAATTCCATTTGTTATTACTATTTTTTTCCTAATTTGATCAGAGAGAGAGAGAAAGGGAAAGCGAGAAAGCAAGCAACCAGGTCCGGGACTCAAACTGCAGTCAGGGGACCAGCAGTTAGCGTAATGGCTATGTCACTGGACTCCCATGTAGTCAACCGCGGTTCGAGTCCCAGACCCAGTGGTTTAAACTCATGCCAGGTGTGTGTGCGTGCGTGCCCAAGATCCCGAGAGGAGAATGGAGGAGAAGGGATTGCGGCATGGCCATGCCCCCTGGGGGGTGATTTCTCGCTTTCTGTCTCTCTGTCTCTCTCTGTCTTTCTGGAGAGCACACGCACCCTATAGCAAAAACCTCTTCAAAAAATAAAAATAAAAAAACTGCAGTTGGCCATGTGGGGTCCAGTGCCCTTCACCATGCCACCTGCCGGCCCGTCTTAGTGCTGTATCTAAAGGATCGGACCCTCAGATCCAGGCGTGGGGCAGAGGGTAGATGTGCTGCGAGCATGTTCCAGGTCGGCTGCTGGATGGCACCAGTCACCAGCCCCTCTGGACTGCTGAGCTCTTCTTTGCTAGAATTTTGGGGATCCAAGACAGAGGCCACTGTGCTATCTGCACCCCTGCCACCCCAGCCTCTTTGATCATACTGTTGCTCAGGTTGACCAGTCCAGCAGAGCTACCGTGGCCCCTAGTCAGTCCCCACCATGGCTGCTTCCGAAGCCTCAGTGTGGGCATCCTCAGGCTGGCTCATGGCCTGTTGCAGGCTTGTAAGAGGAGGGTGAGGCTGACGGGCACAGATTTAATCAGAGATACTTGAGAGGTATATCGTTGGGGCCAGCAGATTGCACAGTGGTTATGGCGCTGGACTGCCACGTGGCACACCACAGTTTAGTCCCAGACCTGGCAGCTTGAAAATTATTTGGGGGGTGGGGGGGCAGCAGATGGTATAATGGTTATATTGTTGGACTCCCATGTAGTCGACCGCAGTTCAAGTCCCAGACCCAGCGGCTGAGAACTCTTAACGGTGGGGCTGCCAAAGGTGCTGGACTCCCACGTGGCCAACCGTGGTTTGAGAGGCCCAGACCTAGCGGCCTGCCTTCTCACTTTCCTCTTCTCTCCCTGTCTCTTTGGTCAAATTAAAAAATAAATAATGACAACAACTAAATAATTTTAAAACACACACACACACCGAGTGCATGTGCATGCATGCCCAAGATCCCGAGAGAAGAATGGAGGAGAAGGGATTGCAGCATGACCATCCCCCCAGGAGGTGATTTCTCGCTTTCTCTCTTGCTGTCTCTGGCAAATGCATGCATCCTATGGCAAAAATCTTTTTTAAAAAGTATAATTACAGCGGGGACTGAAGACACAGACATGGCTCTTCTCTGCCCTGGAACCTCACTAAGGTTGGGCGGGAGGTCACGCGGTAACTCCTAATAAAGACAGTGGACGAGGCGGCAGCTCCACTGAGACTCTGGAAGCCAGGACAGGACAGGTGGCGGCTGACTTACCAGACTGTGGAACACTGTGTCCTAGCCAGCCGTGGGGACAGCCAGGCGCAGGCGGGCGTGGATTAGAGAGTTCTCCGAAGGCACCTCTGGGAGCGGAGGCTGAAGTCACAACAGCCCCTCCCCCTGCCCCACTGGAGCAGGCTGGAGACTTGTCTCTGGCAGAGGCATCACGGTAGGTCTCTAGACTGGGGCTAGAGAATAGGCCCAGGGGATAGCAGGACCCAGCTCTGAGAGCGTGGGGTGACTTGCTCCTGATCGCTGATGCCCTCGGTGGCCCTCCCCCGGTGGCCCTGCATCTAGACCCATGCAGTTGGGGGCTGGAGGAGCTTTCTCTGGACGGTGTGATGAGTCCAAGAAAAAAGACCTCTGAGACCAGTTGTAGCAATGCGCGCTGCTGAGACACGGTCCTCCATGGGCTGGGACCAGGCAGGCCCAGGTACAGTTAGTTCCACCTAACGGCAAGGCACGAGGGTATGTGCCTGTGGTCCCAGCAACTAGGGAGGCCGAGGCAGGAAGACCACAAAGCCACCACTGGCCTGGACAGCAAAGCGAAACCCTGGCTAAAACAAAGACTCAGCCTCGGTGGTGTGTGCCTGTAGTCCCAACGGGGAGGCTGAGACAAGAGGGCCACAACATGGCCAGACCCAGCCTTAAAATAAATAAAAAGATCGGGACCAGCAGTTAGCATAATGGCTTTGTTGCTGGACTCCCACGTAGTCGACCGCGGTTCGAGTCCTGTACCCGGTGGCTTAAATTCACGCCGGGCATGTGTGCGTGCATGCCCAAGATCCTGAGAGGAGAATGGAGGAGAAGGGATTTGCGGCATGGCCATCCTCCCTGGGGGGTGAATTCTCACTCTCTGTCTCTCTGTCTCTCTCTGTCTGGTGAGCGCACGCGCCCTATAGCAAAAACCTCTCCGAAAATAAACAAACAAATAAATAAACAAATAAAAAGATCTAAAGATCCTGGGGTCAGCAGGTGGCGTGGTGGTTGGGGTGCTGGACTCCCACACAGCCAAACCCAGTTTAAGTCCCGGACCTGGCAGCTTGTTTTCTCACTTTCCCTCTCTGTCTCTCTCTGGTCAAATAAAAAATAATAATGACAAAGTTAAATGAATAATTCTTTAAAAAAAAAAAAAAAAAAAAAAAAAAAAAAAAAAACACTACTAAAGATCCCGACAGCAAGGTTCCCTGAAAAATGCCCTAGCCAGCTTATCCCAGAGTGAATACCACAGTCAGAAAGCTGCTGGTTCTTTTTCTTTTTGAAGAATGACTTATATCATTTTACTTAATATAATAATTATTATTATTTTTAATTTACTATAGGCTACATGTCATCAGAGAGGGAGAGAGGAAAAGCCAGCCACCGGGTCTGAGACTTGCACAGTGGCTGGCCACGGGGCAGTCCATTGCCTTAACCGCCACGCCACCTGCTGGGCCGGAAGTTTCTAGCTCTAACAGCCAAACTACAGAGTGGCGAAAAGAGACCAGAGAAATCAGCAGGGAAATAACGTCCACACACTGGGGGCCTGAGCCTGGAGGGACCCACTGAGCCCCATAAACTATAGCCCCATACTGGGCCAGAGAATAAAAACTGGCCCACATCGAGGCAAAGGAAAGATCCTAAGCTGCTCAGAGAAGAAAGAGGTTTTGCTGAAGATCGAGAAGGGCGGCATCGGGGCCAGGTGGCCTCGTGGTTAAGGTGCCGGACCCCCATGTGATCGACTGCGGTTCAAGTCCTAGACCTGGTGTTTTGAAACTCGCCAGGTACATGTACATGTGTACCCAAAATCCCAAGAGGATAATGGAGAAGGGATTGAGGTGTGGCTAATCCCCCCGACAGGTGATTTTTCACTTTCTGTGTCTGTCTCTCCAGCGGACACAGGCACCCTGTGGTAAAAATCTCCATAAACAAAAGGACATCGTCTTAGCAGAACACACAGGAACCTCAAAGATAATAAAACAATGTCCTCAAAATTATGAGGGCAGGGACCAGCAGTTAACAGAGTGGTTATGTCGCTGGACCCTCATGTAGTTGATGCGGTTCGAGTCCCAGACCCGATGGCTTGAACTCACGCCAGGCATGTGTGCGTGCGTGCCCAAGATCCCGAGAGGAGAATGGAGGGGAAGGGATTGTGGTGTGGCCATCCCCCCTGGGGAGTGATTTCTCTCTTCCTGTCTCTCTGTGTCTCTCTGTCTTTCTGGCAAGTGCACGCACTCTATAGCGAAAACCTCTCCCAAAAAAAAAAATTATGAGGAAAATTTTTCTAACCTAAAATTCTGTGCTAAACTCTTGTGGGCTGTCCAGGCCAGCCACGGGTTTGTGATCTTCCTGCTTCAGCCTCCCTGAGTCGCTACAACACCTAAAAATTTCTGTGTTGCAGCCCTAACCCCCGACACATTAGAATGTGACTATTTCGGAGGACCGGCAGGTGGCGTGGTGGTTAAGAGCACTGGACTCCCACATGGCCGTCTGCAGTTCAAGTCCCAGACCTGGGACTTGCTTCTCTCTCTCTCTCTCTCTCTTTCTCTCTCTCTCTCTCTCTCTCTCTCTCTGTCCTTCTCTGGTCAAATTTAAAGAAATAAAGTTAAATCAAATGATTATTTAAAAAAATAGCTTGGTAGAACATTTCTGAAAGCTGGTTAGTCTTAAGTCTTAAAAATATGCCCACCCTTTTATCCAGGATTTCCACTACTAGGAAAAATTGGACCTGTGTGCAAACATATTTAAGCTGCTCACCATCACAGTTTTAAAAAGTGCAAACCTGAAAGTAACAGTGTGCAGTGCTAGAGGACTGGCTCACATGGGATGGAATTCTCCGTAGCCGGGTGGGGGGTGGGCGCACTAGATAATAGAATGTCCATGGTTTGGGACTTCAGCTTTAAATGAGAAACTGTTGGTATAGGGACCAGCAGTTAGTGTAATGGCTATGGCGCTGGACTCCCATGTAGTCGACCGTAGTTCAAGTCCCAGACTCAGCAGCTTAAACTCAGGCTGGGCACATGTGCGTGCATGCCCAAGATCCTGAGAGGAGAATGGAGAAGAAGGGACTGCGGCGTGACTGTCCCCCTGGGGGGTGATTTCTCACTTTCTGTCCCTCTGTCTCTCTGTCTTTCTGGCGAGCACACGCGCCCTATAGCAAAAACCTCTCCCAAAAAAAAGAAAAGAAAAAAAAAAAAACTATTGGTATAAGCATGCACAGAAAACGGACTTGAAATGTTCTTTTTGGGGAGTGGATGAAGTTAGGTTTGATTTTTTTTTTTTTTTTTTTTCTATTGGGGATATAGTTTTTTTGTTTTTTTTTGTTTGTTTGGTCTTTTACTTTTAACATGATTATTCTATGAAAGAATAAAGCCAAGAATGAGAAACCATGGTAAACTCATAGTTTTGAATTTGGAGCTTTGTTTCTCAGGGCAATAAATGATGACTTTTTTACATTTCAGAAATATTTGTTATTGTGAATAATGTAAAAGTAAGGGACTGTGTGGATGGTACCCGAGTCCACAGAATAAGTATTTATTGTGAGCCTCCAGGGAACATCTGAAAATGGCGTCTTCTTTTTTTCATGGTCATTCATTTCATGTCATTCTCTTTCCATGGGGCTGGGGAAGGACTGAGCACACACCACTGTGTACAGCTGTACTCTGGCATTGTCGTTCAGACAGAATTGGGGTGTAGGTTCTTGTTTTTTAGAGAGTATTTTTGCTATAGGGTGCTTGTGCTCACCAGGGAGACAAACAGAAAGACTGAGAGAAAGTGAAAAATCATCTCCCGGGGGATGGCCACACCACAGTCCCTTCTCCATTCTCCTCTCCGGATTTTGAGCATGGACACACATGCACCTAGCATGAAACTCAAGCCTCCAGGTCTGGGACTTGAACCATGGTCAGTGATGTGGGAGTCCAGCAATGTAACCACTACACCATCTGCTGGTCCCAGGTTGCAGGTTCTAATTGTCTTTACGGGACCTGGATCAGAGTCCGAAGAGGTCAGCCACTGCTGATAGGGGTGAGGACTGCCCAGAGGAAAGGCAGGAAACAGGCCTGGCCTTGACCGTGGAGGGTTCGTGTTCTGGCGCTTCCACCTGGTACACGGGGTGCCTGTGCTGATCGTGGTGCGAGACCATCGCAGCACCCAAAAGGGATGAGACAGCAGGCCTCGGGCTGGGACTCGGGAGGTGGGGACGTGCGGCAGCTGCACGGGAGGGCCTGAGATGTCCTTCCTCACCCTTCCCAGAATCCTCTGTAGGCCTCTCCCAAAGACAGGTCCAGTGTGAGTCCTGCCCATTTGTCCGCATTGGAGACACCGCTGCTGGCTCTGCTTTGTGCTCCTCTGCCTGAGACGCTGGGCCATGGCTGGAGACCATCATCGTTCTTCATCCTGGATTTTTTTTTTTTTTTGGTGAGGTTTTTTGCTATAGGGTGCGTGCGCTCGCCAGACAGACAGACAGAGAGACAGAAAGCGAGAAATCACCCCCCGGGGGGGTGGCCATGGCGCAAACCCTTCTCCATTCTCCTCTCAGGATCTTGAGCGGGCACGCACACGTGCCCGGCATGAGTTTAAGCTGCCGGGTCCAGGACTCAAACTGCGGTCAACTACGTGAGAGTCCAGTGGCGTAACCACTACAGCATCTGCTGGTCCTAGTTCTCCGCTTTAATAAACTGCTAAGCACTGAGGGCTTTTCGAGATCCTTGACCTCCTTTTGCTCCCTTACTTCCTGGGGGCCTCTGGTCATTTCAGTCTGAAGTGTCACTTTCTCCTTTTTTATTCTCGAGTGTTCTCCCAGGATTCTTTGCGCTGCAGCCGCAGAGCCTATTCCCGCGTCGTTAGAGGAGGAGCGCTGAGCCTGCCCTAGTGAATCCAGGAGTCAGGTGGTGCCCCCGAGTGGAAATGTATCGCTCCCCTCTGCTTCTAGTACTCTCTGCAAATGGTATTTTATCTTCACCCCTAGGATGAAGCTGGAGGCAGATTCGTCGCTTTCTCTGGAGAAGGACAGTCGTTGCGTAAAAAGGGAAGAAAACCTTAAGTCGATTCTCTCAGCTGATGGGAAAATAAAAGAATCCATTGCAACCTACTGGCTTTTAGTTACTGGCTCTGACAGGGACGAGACTGTCGGAGGACGCTGTTCCTTAAGGTTTGTTTAGAGTTATTTAGGAATCACCAAGTTTGGCCTGCGAGTGGAACGGAAGGACTTGGCAGTTGCGGGCTTGATTTGGGGAAAGACCGAGAGCTGTCCCTGACCCTGTAGGCGCCAGCTCCTTGCAACTGCACGCTTTCAGCTCGCGGGAGGCTCCACCGCCTCAGTGTCACCAGAGTCCCCTAATTCCTGACAGTCGATGGAGGGGATCGAACTGCTCTAACGAGGTGTTCCTTCTCTTTCTTCGTTTACCTTTTCTTTTCCCAAATCGATTGCACTTGCATTGTCTTTGGCATAGAAAAAAGCGGTTTAAATAGATACATGCTCCATAAATACTAGCCATTCCTTTACTCTGGCTACAGTTGAAGGATTTGAGAAAGGGTGTTATTTTTATTTTACATACTTTTTTTTTTTTTTCAAAAGTACAACTCAGAAGGAAAATTTGATCTCAATGAGTGTGCGCTTTTATTTCGATTTCCCGTGGAAATAATTGACTTCTCAGTGAAAACAACTGTTCTTGGTAAAACAACTCCGTGGGGAAGCACAAATGTGAATGTCAGAATGGATAAATGCTAAATAATAACAACGAACGTGCTAAAGACGCGTCCCTCTCTCCTTCCACTCCCAGTTTTAATTTATTATATACTCCAAGGTTCTGCTGGCCTGTCTTTATTTTTGACTAGTATTAGTTTGTTCCCAGATCTTCACTTTTCTATACCGTGGGATCTTTGACATGCTTATCTAATTATTTGACATTTGTTCCTTGAGAATAATCCTAAGAATTTCAAATAAAAACAGGCAATGACTAAAACTTGGATGGCCTCTAATGATTGATGAGGTACTAACCGTGACGCGGGGTGGGCCGCAGACCCCGAGTTGGAAGGCCTGTCTGTAGGTCCCAGGGTTCCATCCCACCGTCAGAGAAGTGCTCCTGTGACGCTTCTGGAGAAACAAGGCTCCCTGGCCCCTGGGGTGGGGGCGGCCAGGCCCAGCCTGCTGGTAGACAGACGCTCCTCCCTTCCAGCCTTCAGGAGAGGCGAGGGTGCCCTCTCAGGCTGGCAGCCCAGGACCCACCCAGGTATCCTTGGTGAAGAGCATGACGAGCTCGGTGTCGCTGTTCAGGGCCCGCGTTGGCCCACAGGTGGTGCATCTGTGTATGAGGGAGTGACAGTGGGCCTTGGCCTCGCTTTTGGTTCTAAGCCAACATTCAGCGAAACTCCTGGTCTCGCCCTGGGGGCACGTTCTCCAGCCTGGGCCAGGGTGGACCCCATTCATGGGCCTTCTTGTGACAGCTGGCGGTTTGCAGTGACACAGTGGAGAGTCACTGGTGCCATGTGGTCACTGCTGGCAGAAGTGCAGCTTTCGGACCCTCCCCCAGGGAGCCTGACCCTCACTCAGCCCAGAACTGCACTGTCACACACTGCATAGGTAAAGGTTCCTGCAAGCCCACCTGCCTCCTCTACTTCATCTTGTCGCTGTGCTCCCCTGGCCCGGCCATCAGCCTCCCCTCCAGCCCGGTTCCCTGTGGAGCCGTCCCATGCCCCCTGCTCCAGGTCTCACCAACCAGCCCTTTACTCTGTGAGTCCCCTGTGCCCGCAGTAGACACAGGCGAGACCGCAGAGGCGGCAGACCTGGCAGGCTCGCCGCCCCACCAGAGTGTGCTTCTGAAGAAGAACCGGATCTTAGGAGACAAGATTTCGAAGCTGCCGATAGGCCCTGTCCCCAGTGGCTTCAGAGTCACGGGGCTGCACAGCGCAGGGCGCCCGCCAAGCACCATGGCTGTCGGCGGTCAGAGCCCCGGCTGCTCCGCTGCAATCCCAGGACCCGCCTTCCCGGACCGCGCCCCCGGCCCTGCGGCTGCACCGGCCCTGCTCCGAGGGGTGGGCCAGGGTGTAAGCGACACCCCTCCGAGTTCGCGCTGGTCTGCCGGTCACGTGGCGCCAGCCGTCTTCCGTCCTCATTGGCTGGCGAGCCGCGGGGCGTGCCCGGCGGTCCCCGGACATGGCTGACGGCGGCGGCTGGCGGGTGAGTGTGGTTGCACCGGACGTCCGCGGGGGCCCTACGGGACCAGGCGTCCAGGTGTGCTGGGCTCTCCCCGGGGCGGGGGCGGGGGCAGCGCAGTGGCCGGGCCCCGCTCAGGAGCCGCCTTCCCGCAGCCGCCGCGCCCCTGCGAGGCCTACCAGGAGGAGTGGAAGCTCTGCCGCAGCGCCCGCCACTTCCTGCACCACTACTACGTCCACGGCCGGCCGCCCGCCTGCGAGCAGTGGCGCCGCGACCTGGCCAGCTGCCGCGACTGGCAGCAGCGCCGCAGCGCCGAGGCCCAGGTGCGGGAGGGGAGCCCGGGGCGCATCGCGGGGCCGGGGGCCGGGGACTAGCCCCGGCTCCCTCCGTCCTCGTGCTTCCGGTCTTTTGAGAAATACCAAACACTAGTGTATCCACGGGGCTTTCAGATGGCGTGAAGACGGGAGGACGAGCAGGCCAGGGGCGGGGTGCAGAGTGCTTGGACAGGGAGGACGACCGACTTCCGGTCGTAGGGTGGTCAGCCGGACCGCTGAGTCCCGAATGACCCGGAGCCAGCGTTAGCCTTGATCCAAAGCCGGGGACACAACTGAGGAACAGAAAGAAGGCGCAGGTGTCCAGAGTAAGGGGGAGTGAGGGGCGATGTGGATGGGGGGCTTATCGGGAACTTGGTGAGCCCTGATAAACACTTGGAAGTGCACCCTGAAAGTGTGCTGAGAAGTATCGCTTGGTTTATGCCTTGAAAAGATGGATGTAGCGGGAACTAGCAGCGTAATGGCTGTGTCGCTGGACTCCCATGTAGTCGACTGCGGTTCGCGTCCCGGACCCGGTGGCTTAAAACTCACGCCAGGCGCGTGTGCGTGCGTGTCCAAGATCTCGAGAGGAGAATGGAGGAGAAGGGATTGCGGCATGGCCATCCCCCCAGGGGGTGATTTCTCGCTTTTTATCTCTCTGTCTCTCTCTCTCTCTCTTTCTGGTGAGCGCACACGCCCTATAGCAAAAACCTCTCCAGAAAAAAAAAAAAAAGAGAGATTGATAACCTCTCTTCTTACATGTATGGTTATTATACACATACAAACAAATACACACACACACACATGCATACATACATACAGGTATATGTGTATATACCAGAAATCTTTTTTTATTTTCTATTTTTTGGAGAGATTTTTACTACAGGGCATGTGGGCTCATCAGAGACACAGCAAGGAAGTGAAAAGTCACCCCCTAGGGGGCATGGCTATGCCACAATCCCTTCTCTAGTCTCTCAGGATTTGGGGCACACATGCATGTGCCCGGGCTCAGTCTCAAGCCACTGGGCCTGGGACTCAAACCATGGTCGACCGTGTGGTAGTCCAGGATCCCAACCACACCACCCACCTGCCCTGGTACCACAAAACTTTAAAAAGTTCATAGAAAATGCAGCTTATGAGAAAATTATGTATGAATTTCATTTCTTTTGCGCCAAAATAAACTCATACTTTAATTCTATCTTTCTACAAACTTTCTGAATTACCTTGTATTTTTTTTTTTAAGAACTCTTACTTATCAATAAGAAGACAGGGATGGTTTCAGAATAGAAAAATGTGTAGTGGCGCAAAGAAGTTCATTTAAAAAGAAAACCAAGTGGCCAAGTGTTCCAGTTACAATGACAATAAGGGAATTTTCGCCAGGAGAGAATGAGAAGTGTCGACCAGGGTTTAGAGCCTAGGGTACTGTGTGGTGTTGGTGGGCTGTTGGGTACTGTGCTCATCTGAATGTCAGGTGCTTACGATTCACAAGTTCCACTTCTGGAAGCTTATCCTGCAGAAGTAATTGGAAAACAGTGCACAGTTCAAGATATTCACATGTCACTGTGATGGTGTAAGCCATGTAAATTTCACGAATACATATTTGACTAAATAAAGGTTTGCACAGAGTGGGGTCCTGCATAGCCATACAGAAGAGTAATGGTCTCCGTGACATGGAAAGGAGCCTACGGTACATTGGTCAGTGAGAAAGGCAGGAAGTAGGTGACCACACAGAACGTTACTCCATCTTTAAGGAACCGTGTGGTAGATCTCAAAGATGGACCCAAAAAGGTGTTGGGGAAACCTGTTATTGGCCATCTCGGGGATGGAGGTCTGGGAGTCTTTCACAGTCCATGCTGCATTTCTGATCACTTTAGACAAGAACAGACAGCATACAGGCTGGCAGGTGGCATGGTGGTTAAAGGCACTGGATTCCCACATAGTGGACCGCTTTTCGAGTCCCGGACCTGGAGGCTTTCTCGCTCGCTCTCTCTCTCTCTGTCCCTTTGTGGTCAAATTAAAATAAATGAATAAATAAATAATGTTAAATAAAATAATAATTCTTCAGACTAAAAGCATCACACAGAGCGGGAATGAAGACAAGTAGACAGATTAAATTGCATGTGTAAGAGGCCTGCAGAGCACCCGACACCTACCAAGAGCCCACAGCGAGGTGGCCCCCGTGGTATTTCACTGCTTTGGTGTGAGGGGACAGTGGCTGAGAGAAGCTGATGGCTGGAGCAGCGCCTGTCGTGCACAGCCCTGTGTCGGTGGCCTGTTGTCTGCACGCCCTTCCGGGGCACCCTGGCAGGTGTCTCTTATCTTATTCCCTTTTCTTTTTTTCACTTTTTTTTTATGTTTTGGAGAAGTTTTTGCTAGAGAGCGCATGCACTTGCCAGAAAGACAGAGAGACAGAAAGCGAGAAATCACCCCTCACCCAGGGGGGATGGCCACGCCACAATCCCTTCTCCTCTCAGGATCTTGGGCACGCACGCACACACGCCCAGTGTGAGTTTAAGCCACCGAGTCCGGGACTCGAACTGCGGTCGACTACATGGGAGTCCAGCGACATAGCCATTACACCAGCTGCTGGTCCCTCTTATCTTGTTCCCTTCTAACCACGCCGTTCCCTGTAGCTCCCTGCAGCAGCACTTTCAGGGTTCTCTCCTTCACTCGGTGCCCACAGCCTCTGTCTCAGCAGGTGAACCTGCCCCAGACTCACTAGGCTAACCACAGCCACTACGCCGAGGCCCAGGAGATAGTATATCACAGTAGCTAAGAAAGAACGGTCTAGGTCCCGTGCCGACGTGGGCAGCCGTCACGGCGAACTGGGTGGGGTGAGCTGCAGCGTGCACTGCGCTCCCATTTAGGCATCTGTCCAGGAGCGTGCTGAGGGGGGAGCTTCGGGCACCTGTGATGACTCTCAGGACCCTGGGGCCCAGCCTTGGTGCGGGAGTGACCAGAGTCTCCTTTACACAGCGATCTCTTTGTGAGAGCGAGCGAGCGAGAGTCCAGGCTGCACAAAAGCATACCCTGGTGTGGGCCCTGCGGCAGAGCCCCCCTGCGGACTGGCACCTGCCTCTGCCGCCGGAGGAGAAGGACGACTGACGAGTGACAAGCACCCCTGCTTAGGCCTGTGCTCCTTCTGGTCCGTTTCAAGTGAGGTTCTCAGCCCAAAGGACCGTGACTGGCCCACACAGCCCTGCGGGTCGTGCCTGGCTTGAAACCCAGAGTGGGCTGTCTGCAGTCCGACTTGCCCACTCCTTGCCTGTGTGCCAGTCCCACCACTGTGATGCTCGGGAAGACAGCTGTACCCCTCCACAGCTTCATCTGTGAGCAGCCAGGTCAGGCTGGCCCACGGGCCCCCTGAACAGCAGGAGACAGCGGTCCTGAGATCTAGGACCCTCAGGTCAGTTCCGGAGTGGCAGCCCTGGCCGGTGTAGACACATGGGTAAGTCAGAATGCAGGAGCTCAACGGTTATGCTGCTGTGAACACCTTTCCTGTCCTGGAGAAACAGGCCACCGTGTCCCAGGCCTGGTGACTGCGTATTGCCAACTCCCAGCACCCAAAGCATGGAGTTGCCACTCTGCTTCAACCTACTCACTCAGGCCCACTGCAGACGAAGAGCAGGCGGGCCGAGCAGGAAGGGGCCGCCAGCCCTTCTGCACCAGCTTGCTTCACCTCTTCGACTTCCAGGTAGGCCCATGAAGACTCTAGTTTTAAGAAATGAACACCCCGGGGCCAGCAGATGGCGTGGTGGTTAAGGCAGTGGACGCCCACATGGTTGACCACAGTTTAGGGTCCACGGATCCTGCTTACGAAATGCAAGTGTGAGACAGACACGTGGAATTTCCATCTCAGTCCCTCAACATGTGTCCTGGTTGTCCCTGTATCAAGAGCCTTTTTACATGTTTGGTTCCAAATAGAAGCTAAACATTAAATCCATGTGTGTGAGATTTTACACCCGTGCTGCCTGGACTGTACTGGAATTTTCTCGCAAATGTTTTCTTCTCTTGCAAATGTTTTTAAAATGTATTGTACAGTGCTCATTTCGGCAGCACACGTACTAAAATGGGAACCATACGGAGATTAGCCTGGCCTCTGTGCAAGGAGGACACGCAGATTCGTGAAGCGTTCCATACTTTTATATACACTGTATTCTGAATGGAAAAAATCTCATTGTGTATGCTCTAATGATGTCTAGTAACTGAACGTAAATAAATAAATTTAGGGGCCGGCCGGTGGCGTGGTGGTTAAGGGTGCTGAGCTTCCACGTGGCCGACCGTGGTTCAAGTCCTGGACCTGGCAGCTTGCTCTCTCACCTTCCCTCTCCATCTTTCTCTCACTCTGTCCATCTGTGATCAAATTTAAATAAATAAATAAATTTTAAAAATAAATAAATTTAAATATAAAATGTTTCTTGAAATTAAAAAATGCATTAAAACTATCTATGAATACCTAAATAAATAAATAATCCAAAAAAAATGTATTGTACGTGAGCCACTAAGAAAATGAGTTCTTTTTTTTTTCTGGAGAGGTTTTCGCTATAGGGCACGTGCGCTTGCCGGACAGACAGAGAGAGACAGAGAGACAGAAAGCGAGAAATCACCCCCCAGGGGGGATGGCCACACTGCAGTCCCTTTTCCTCCATTCTCCTCCCGGGATCTTGGGCACGCACGCACACTGGCCTGGTGTGAGTTTAAGCCACTGGGTCCAGGACGCAAACCGCGGTCGACTGCCTGGGAGTCCAGCGACATAGCCATTACACTAACCCAGAAAATGAGTTTTGAATAGGTCTTTTTAGTACTAATAAAATGATTACTCATTGGAGCCAGCAGGTGGCATGATGGGTAAACTGCTGAATTTCCACATGGCTGACTGTGGTTCAACGTCTGGACCTGGTGGCTTGAAAAAATTACAATAAATCAATAAAATAAATGTTTAAGAATGGTTTAGCGGGACCAGCAGTTAGCGTAATAGCTATGTTGCTGGACTCCCATGTAGTCGACCGCAGTTAGAGTCCCAGACCTGGTGGCTTAAAACTCACACCAGGCGCGTGTGCGTGTGTGCCCAAGGTCCAGAGAGGAGAATGGAGAAGGGATTGCGGCATGGCCATCCCCCCTGGGGGGTGATTTCTCGCTTTCTGTCTCTCTCTGTCTCTCTCTGTCTGCCTGGCAAACACACACACCCTATAGCAAAAACCTCTCCAAAAACAAAAACAACAATAACAAAAAGAATGGTTTCGCATCGGTGGCTGCACTGCAGGCCCCACGGTGGGCTGCCTGCATACCACAGCCTCCTGCTGTTTTCCTGGCCACAGCCAGTGGGTGGATTCTTTGGAGGAACAATAACTGAAAATTGTATGCAAATAATAATTAAAAAAATCCTTAAGCTTTCTGCTCCTTTCCGAAGGGCATACACTGAAGAGTTAAAATTCCCCGTCACGTGTATTTTCTCTTGTGCTCTCTCAAGAGCCTCCCCCTGCATCCATATGTGTCCTTGTGGGTGGTGTGGAGTACACGTGTGCTCATAGCATCCCAAAAGGAAGAGCAAAGGACAGTATGAGGAGGAGGCAGGTGCCCCCTGCTGGGAGAGCCTTGATGTGTCTAAGCCGACCCAATTGTCTTCAGCCTGGCTGCGACTTAGTAACATGCAGCTCTGGCCAAGGAGAGGGCGGCTGCCAGAGATCAGTGTTCCTAAGTCCGACTCAGAAGGGGCACCTGGATTTTGCAGTCCACATGTGATGCCTAAGCCTGGGATTGTACCAGCTGCTCCAGGGTGAGCCGGGGAGCCCGGGGGTAAAGCCTGAGGGCACCAGCCAACAGCCCTCTTTTTTTTTTTTCTTTCTTTTTTTTGGGAGAGGTTTTCGCTATAAGGCGCGTGCGCTCACCAGACAGAGAGACATAGAGACAGAAAGCAAGAAATCACCCTCCAGGGGGGATGGCCACGCCGCAATCCCTTCTCCTCCATTCTCCTCTCGGGATCTTGGGCATGCACGCACACGCGCCCGGTGTGAGTTTTAAGCCACTGGATCCAGGACATGAACCGCGGTCGACTACATGGGAGTCCAGCGACATAGCCATTACGCTAACTGCTGGTTCCCTCAACAGCCCTCTTTTTAGCCACATTCCCTGTCTTCCTGTTCTAGACCCTGTGCTGCCTGGGACTGCATGGTGTGTTAGCAAGTGTTCAACTTTTTGCTATTTTTTCTTTCATTTTTGCTATGGGACATGTATACTCCCTAAGAGAGTGTGAGAAAGGAAAAGTGAGAAATGACCTCATAGAGGGGATGGCCACACTGCAATCCTCCAGTCTCCTTGGAATTTGGAGCGCACACACACGTGCACGCGCGCGCCCAGCATGATTTTCAAGCTGCTGGGTCCGGGACTCGAACTGTTCAGTCAGCCATGTGAGATCCAGCACCTTCACCTGCTGGCCTGCTGTCTGCTCTTTCTGTATGAAATCCAGGTCCCCCCTCTGCAGTTGCCACTGTTGCATTTTGGCTTCCTTCTTTGCTACTTAACAAGTTCTGCATAAAAAATCAATCTCTCTGGACAGAATGTTACTGCACTGGCTCCTCCACCATGCCTAGTGTCCAATAGTTTCTATTTTAGTTTGAGGGAAACACATTTAAACATTAAATACCCATACCAGTCGAAAATGATAAGTACTGTGGCTCACGAATTTTTTTCTTTTTTTTTTTTTTTTTGGAGAGGTTTTTGCTATAGGGCACGTGCACTTGCCAGAAAGACAGAGACACAGAGACAGAGAGACAGAAAGCGAGAAATCACCCCCAAGGGAGGATGGCCACACCACAATCCCTTCTCCTCCATTCCACGTACACGCGCCCAGCGTGAGTTTAAGCCGCTGGGTCCGGGACTTGAACCGTGGTCGACTACATGGGAGTCCAACAATATAGCCATTATGCTAACTGCTGGTCCCTCAGGACTTTTTCTTAACTTGCAAGAGAGCATGTGCACACACCAGAGAGCCAGAGCAAGAAAGCGAGAAAATAAGTGCCTACAGTCGAAAAAGGAAGGGTGGAAAAGGGACTGCAGTGTGACCATGCCCCGCGGGGGTGGTTTTGTTTTTCCCTTGTCTCCTTTTTGGAAAGTGCACACACCCTCTCACAAAATTAAAACAAAAGTTAAAAAGTGAACCAGACTACGGACCAGCGGTTAGTGTAATGGGTTCAAGTCCCAGACCCAGTGGCTAAAAACTCACATCGGGCGCGTGTGCGTGCGTGCCCAAGATCCCGAGAGGAGAATGGAGGAGAAGGGATTGCAGCTTGGCCATCCCCTCTGGGGGGTGATTTCTTGCTTTCTGTCCCTATGTCTCTGTCTGGCAAGCGCATGTGCCCTATAGCAAGAAAAAAACCTCTCCAAAAGAAAAAGTAAAAAAAAAAAAAAAAAAAAAAAAAGTGAAGCAGACTAGTTTCTCTAGGAGTTCACTTCCCAAATTGAACCTTCACCACTACAGTCTGAACTGTGCCGCCCACACCCCCCCCCCCCCCAATTCCTGTATTTAAAGTCCTAATCCCTAGGAACTCAGAATATGCGGTAGGGCAACACAAGGGGCAGTTATGTTAAATGAGGTCGTCAGAGTGGCCTTTTCCAGTATGACTGGCAACCTGCGAGGTCAGGAAGCAGACCGACGGTCAGCCACATGAGGACACACGGAGAACATGGCCACCTGCAAGCCGAGAAGAGAACTGAAACCAAACCTGCCAGCAGCTTGGCCTTGGGAGCTCTGGCCTCCAGAACTGTGAAAATTCCATTTCTACTGCTGAAGCCATCCAGTCAGGGTATATTGTTCTGACAGCCTGGGTAGACTTCATCTTTTCAGCAGTCCAGAGTAACAGCACTTGAAGAAAACACCTGGGAGTCACAGCCAGGCCACACACCCTCCTGGGGTGCACAGCACCTTAACCAGCATGTCCCTGTCCCAGCCTGGCCACACACCCTCCTGGGGTGCACAGCACCTTAACCAGTGTGTCCCTGGTCCCAGCCTGGTCTCACACCCTCCTGGGGTGCACAGCACCTTAACCAGTGTGTCCCTGGTCCCAGCCTGGTCTCACACCCTCCTGGGGTGCACAGCACCTTAACCAGTGTGTCCCTGGTCTCACACCCTCCTGGGGTGCACAGCACCTTCACCAGTGTGTCCCTGGTCTCACACCCTCCTGGGTGCACAGCACCTTAACCAGCATGTCCCTGGTTTGCTCCACTCTCTCCAGCTTCCCTCCCCAGCTTAAACCCAGAGGGGTCACTCCGTCCATCCCACCGGCTTCTCTCTGCATACCTTTCCAGCGGGCAGAATCCTGCACACCCACGCCTCCACTCCTCAGGTTGCTGTGTGCCTCCTGCTGGTGCTATTTCACCACACAACTGGAATCTTCCCTTGTACTGCAGCTACACAGCACAGCAGTAGCTGACATCTCTGTCATCCTCTTCCCGGTCCCTGGCAAAGTGACAGCCTCTCTCAACCCATGTCCACAGACAGAGACAAAGAGCTTTTGGGTCAGCTTACATTTATTAGCGACACGCCTGGTTCTGCGGAAGGCGGCTGGAGCTCAGGCCACCATGTGCTCTGAGGACAGCTGGCTGCACTGCTATTTTTTGTAGTCCACCTGCGTGTACACCTTGGTGATGTCACTGTACCTGCCTTCAGGGGGCTGGTAGTTAGCCACCGGGGGCGTGTAATCTGGCCCTTCCCTCTCAAAGGGGAACAGGCCGGGATCCCGCTTGATGGCCTCCGCGTAAAGTTCCGGGGATTCGAGTCTCAGCTCCTGCAGGGCTTCCTGCTGGGCCTGCAGCCTGACCCTGATGGCGTTCCTCTCCGCCTCATGTTCTTGCTGCTTGTACAAGGCCCACTTCTTCAGAAGAAGCGCTCGCCGCTCGCTCTCTTCAAAGGGGAGTTCCACTTGAGGCCGCTGTCTGCCAACACACAAGGCCAAAGGTGTGAACTTGGGGAGAAATGACTTCCCGGCAAGGGAGTCTGTGTGCACACAACCATCCCCACTGCCAGACACAGGCATGACGGGAAAGAAAAGTGCAGGGTTGGGATAAATTAAGAAATGGGGTGGGGGATGTCGGCAGATGACATAATGGTTATGTTGCTGGGCGCCCATGTAGTCAACCAGGGTTCGAGTGCCGGACCCGGTGGCTTAAAACTCATGCCAAGTGCGTGTGCGTGTGTGCCCAAGATCCCGAGAGGAGGATGGAGGAGAAGGGATTGCGGTGAGGCCATTCTCCCTGGGGGTTGATTTCTCTCTTTCTGTCTCTCTGGCAAGGCACATGCCTTATAGCAAAAATCTTTCCCCCCAAAAAAAGAAACGGGGTGTTGAATGTGATAGCAGCTGCAGCTGATGCTGGGGACCAAGATCATTTGTTTTTCCTTGGGAAAAGAAACAAGATTCTCTGAGGAGACTGGAAGTGTGTCTTCTACCTCCCCCTTCCCCCCCCCCCCCAGGCAAAGATTGTCTTTTTTTTGGGGGGGGGGGGGGGAGAGGTTTTTTTGTTTTTGTTTTTGTTTTTGTTTTTGCTATAGGGCACATGCGCTTGGCAGAAAGACAGAGAGATAGAAAGCGAGAAATCACCCCCAGGGGGGATGGCCATGCCACAATCGCTTCTCCTCCATTCTCCTCTCAGGATCCTGGGCACGCATGTACATGCGCCAGGCGTGAGTTTAAGCCACCGGGTCTGGGACTCGAACCACGGTTGACCACATGGGAGTCCAGCAACAAAGCCATTACGCTAACTGCTGGTCCCAACACGATCTTTTTAAAGAAGTGACTGGAGAAAAGTGAAATGAACACCAAAATCCCAGGGAGCCAACAGCCTGAATCAGGCTTATACCAGAAACATCACCTGCCCTTTCTCACTTGCAGGGCAAGACATTGCTTGAATAATTGTGCACGTTTAAGGCCCAGCAAGAGCTGCTAACCCCGCATACACAATCCCAACCCATATTCCGAGCATTTGCACAACACACAGGGAGTCGAGGTTTTACTACTGTCAGGACAGGACAAGGGCTGCAGGCCCAAGGCATCCGTCACAGTCACGACTTCAACGTGGACTCCAGGCAGTACAGATTCGAACTCTCTTGTACTTATCAAAGCTGTCTGGGTTTCTTTCCCACCTTCAGCCATTCAAGAGCACCAGCCAGGAAACTCTCTCATTTCCAAAGGCAGTCAAGCAGAAGAGGTCTCAGGCCAAAGCCAAGGCAACTCAAGCCTAGTGACCCATTCCCATCACAGGCAGGAATACAGACAGAACTAGGTGCGTGGGGCCAGCAGGTGGTGTGGTGGTTAACAGCACTAGACTCCCACATGGCCGACAGTGGTTCGAGTCCCAGACCTGGTAGCTTGTTTTCTCACTTTCCCTCTTTCTTGTTCTCTTTCTCACTCTGTCCCTCTCTGGTCAAATTAAAATAAATAAATAAATAAAGTTAAATAAAATAATTCTTTAAAAATAAATAAATAAATAAATAAATAAACCAAGTGAAGCTGAGAGACTCCTCTGCCCTGAGGACGTTAACCCCAAGGAAGGCCCTTACCTGGCTGCATCTAACAATTTAAAAGGAGTTATAAAATCTTCGATGGGAATTAGCTCCTGGGTGGCCTTTTCCAGTTTTCGGATCCTCTTTTTCAAGCGGTCCCTCGCTGCTTGGTCTCTTTTAGGATCAACCTTCTTTTTCTTTCGCAGAGGTTCCGCTCTAGTGAAGAAAAGGCAAGACTTAAACATTTCTCTCTTAAGCCTCGTGAACATACCCAGAGAGGGGATGCTCTGTGAAGCACCCAGGCCTTGCACTGAGCCCTGCACTGGGAGAAGCATCTGCGCACAGTCTCGACACTCTGAGCAGCGCGGCGGGGAGGCAGCTGCCACTCCAGGGTCCCTATCCAAACTGTGTGGGTGCCATCAGCTCCAAGAAGGGGTACCAAAGTATGGTGGGGCATCAGGGCGTCAACTAAGAGGAAGTGTCCTCCTTGGTGCTGGGATTCCGCCGTGCCTTGGAACAGCACTGAAAAGTGAAAATATCAAACTGATGGATTAGAAGCTCACTATTCACATTTTAAATGAATCCGTGATTTTAATAAACCTTTAAGACTAAAAGTAAAACATGTCTATTTATTTTTCAGGATATCTTAAATTTCCCCATCCTAGAGCTTCACAAATCTGGTTTACTGTGAGGAACACATTTCCTATTTATAACTATTAAAAATAATCCAGTCATCCAGCTTTAAGATCAACTGAATTAAGTCCCTAAAAAGCATCCAGAGCCTCAGGTGGAAAGACCTTTAATCCTCACACCTTCCCCCCACCAGGGATGTCAGAGGCCCAAAGACAAACAGAAGTTTAAGCTGCACCCTTCAAAACACAAGAACTCCCTCAAAGCTAATTGAGATTTACATAAACCGCTTTTACATTTATCTTTTTTATTACAAACAGCGACATATAGTACAGAGAATACTGAAAACACAGGAAAGCATCTGTCTAAATTTAACTATGAGCTTTACAGGCTGTTAATTTTGCAAACCTCCAACTGTCTTCCCTTGTTCTGGTTCCTGGGACGTCTGCCTGACACCCCCAAAGAGGTCAGGCCCATGGTTTTGATTTTTTTGATTTATTAATTTTAACTATTATTTATACATTTAATCGCTATAGATCATTTAGATGGTAAAGAGACTTTTCCCAGCATGATACACACCTCAGTCCAGCCCAGTTAAGAATACTATACACACCCTCATCAGCAGACAATAAACCATATCTGTGTCCCGCAAATGTCTTACATCTCTATTTTACCCCCAAATTTCCTTTCCTATGTTCTTCCCCCTCCCACACTCTTTCCACTTTGGCTGTACAGTCCATAACAATTTTTAATGCTTGTCTTTCAGTCTCTGCCATAAAGTGCGGACGGTCGGTATATGTTAGTGGAGATATACAGTGTCTCTCTTTCATAGCCTGACTTGCTTCACTCAGCAACAGATCTTCCATATTCGTCCACTTTCTATCAAATTCCAGAGCCCGCGTTTGAGTTTTACCTCATGGGAATGAGTTCCCAGAAGGACAACAACGAGGCTCGCTGGTGGGTGTCTCTAATCTGTGTCCACCAAGTTCCCAGAAGCCTGAAAGAGACAACAGTAAGTATGCAAACTCTGATTAGCCCGGAGCTCACAACACACAAAACTAGAACGTCCGCCACACGTGGGCATTCGCAAAGACTAGACGTGACAGCAAGGTCAACGTGGGAGATTGTTCAGTCTCCCGTCCACACTCGGGCAGGACCTCTGCTCGACAGGGTCCTTGAATTTTCGTCCATAGCAAGAGGCACGATCAGCTGGCTCCAAGGGCAGCCGGGAGGTACCCGGCCGGCGGCCGCGGAGACCCCACACACGCCTCGGGCATCCCAGCAACCCTGCGGGGGGGCCGCACTCACCCGCAGGGAGGACGCAGAGCTCGCGCAGTAACTCGTTGCGCCGCGGCGGCCATGGCCCCTCCGGCAGCCAACATGCCGCTTCCGGGCGCGCGCCCTTCGGCGGTCCGGCCCGCAGGTGTCCCACGCAAACGTCCGGCCGACGTGCGGTCCCACGCTCCCGCGTTCCGGCCGAGGGGGG
The DNA here is from genome assembly GCA_026018925.1 of Tupaia tana. Taxonomy (NCBI): domain Eukaryota; kingdom Metazoa; phylum Chordata; class Mammalia; order Scandentia; family Tupaiidae; genus Tupaia; species Tupaia tana. The sequence continues at coordinate 28,873,914 of JAKSZU010000026.1, read as the reverse complement.
CTGGGCCACGCTAGCCCCGCCCCCGACGCAGCCCCGCCCCGGGCGTCCCGACTGCGCGCCGCGCGCCTCAGCCTGGCCCTCGCGCCGCTCTGCGGCCGCCCTTCCGCCTCCGCCCGCGTCGCGAGCCCGCCCTGCAGCGGGCGCAGCCCGCCCTCCGCTCCCTGCCTAGTCGGCCTGCGCCCCCGGAAAGGGCCTGAGCCCCGAGGTGCAGCCGGAGTGTCAGGGGGCGTCCCCTCTGCTACCCGAGTCCTGGTGCCCACGGCCATGAAAACGGCCCCAATCTCCCAATAAACGGCCCTCCTCGGCCTCCCCCGCGCCCCTTCCCGGGGCTGGCCCGCATTCGCTCGGGTCCAGGGTGGCGGCTGCCCGCGGGCAGCTGCATCCAGCGCTGGCACGAGGCCTGGCGCTCGTGAGATGCACACTAGCGCGTGTCACAGAGTGTCGGAAGCTAGTTAATAAGTCGGACTGGCAACCAGCGAAGCAGAGCTGGTGACAGACGTCCGCGTCACCCCGGCCCCGCCGGTTCGGGTTGCAACTTGAGTCCCCATTCGCCCGCCGCCGCCCGGGCCGCCCTGCGCCCGCCCGCGGCCGCGCCCCAGCCAGACCCGAAGCGGAGCCGCCCTGAACTGCTCCTGCCTGCCAAAGAGGCCGGGCGGCCCGGTCCGCGTGGGGAAAGGTTTCCCGCCGAGGCGATTTGGCAGGTGCGCGCCGTGACTTCCGGCGTTGCCCGGGAGCCGCCGGAGGAGGAGCGGCGCAGGGGATGCGGCTGTGGTGGCGGCGGCGGCGGCCGAGCGCGGGGGGCGGCTGTGGCGGCGGCGGGGGGCGCGGGCCGGCGATGGCGCGGCGGCGCTGAGGGCGCTGGACGGGCGGCGGCCGGAGGGCGGGCGGCGCGGGAGGACGCGGCGACGGTGGCTCCATGGCCCGGGCGCGCTGAGGGACGCGGCTCTCGCCTCAGCCCGGCGGCGGCGGCGGCGCCCGAACAATGAAGCTCCTGAAGCCGACCTGGGTCAACCACAATGGTGAGTGCGCGCAGGGGTCGCGGGGGGCCGAGCCCGGAGCCGGTCGGGGTCCGGGGTCGGGTCGTGGCCGCGCGCAGGCCCTGCCCTCCTGGTCCCCGACGCGGGTGCCCGAGCTGCGGAGCCGGCGGGAGCGGACTTTGTCCTCGGCGCGGGGAGGCCGGCGAGCCCGGGCACGTGCTTCGCTCGGCGCTGGCCGCCGCGAAATGCGCCTTTGCCCCCGGCCCTGGCGCTGAGCCGTCCGCCGCCCACCCTCGGTCGGGGCAGCGGCTGCGGCCTGGCTCGGGGGAGCGGGCGTGGGCGCTGGCCAGACCTTGCCACTGCGCGCACCGCCAGCATGTGCCCAGATGGGTCTTGAGTGTGAAGCCGGGGTGGAGTCCCCCTGTGATCTTCCGTGGCGGGGGTGAGGATCTGCAGGGGGCAGGAGAGCTGTTCCTGCCCCTGCGAGGCCTGGACCTGCTGACAGTGCCTCCCGCTCGGGAGCTGGTCCTGGAATAGCCGAGCTGGGGCCGGCTCTCAGCTGAACGGAGCACGTTTAATGCTAAACTGGGGCATCAGGGTAGCCAGGGTGGGGGCGGGGCGGGCCCACGTGTGTCGCCTTGGCTCCGTGGCTGTGACCCCCCAAAGCACCCCCAGGGGGAACAGACTTGGCTGAGACTTGGCTTCGGGACAGAGAAGCCCAGCCGTTACCAGCAGTTTTGCCAGAGTTGTGCCGTGTTGGCAGAACTGCTGCAGGAGTTGGTCTCTGCTCCCCGGGGAGCCCGGGAGCGCCGCCCCCCCATCCCCACTCCGCTGCTGACAGCATCAAAGCCCAGGAAGCCTCCCAGAGAGGCTCTTCCACGCCTGGGGCCGTGGCCCCTGATTCTGACCCGTTTCAAGACTATTGACAGGCAGAGCCTGATACCGGCTCGTTCCTCATTTCTACCTTGCAGTGCGACTAGAGGGAGCTCGTTTTCTTTTAGAGCAGGAAGAGTAGATGCTCTTTGCCTTTTTTTTTTAATATATATATATACATGGAGCTTTATAGTTTTGAACTTGATCCAGGGTGCTCTCTCCCTCTATAACCAAACTGAACATCTCTCTGTGTCCTCCTCCTCCTGCCCCTCTCTCCTTTCATCCTGTATGACATCTCTCCTACTTTTCAGGACCCAGTGAGGACACCTTTCCTTTTAAAGCCATTCCTGCTTGGTTTCCCCATTAGGCGTGCCGGTGGGTACCTTGTCTCCGCGTTGCTTTGCGTGGAGGTGCGGGTGCCCTTGCCACGCGTGAGCAATGCCTCCTACGTAATGCGATTGTGATAAATATTGGTTGAAATTGGTAAGAAAGTTGAGATCACCATGCTTTACAGAGCTGCAGCAAGGTTTGCTGTACGGGGAAGCAAAAGTCTTGAGCTTCCGTTGCATTTCTTCAGTTCCGATGTGGCTCTCTGAGAGCATTTCCTGCTGTGTGGTGTGCAGATCTTCCCCTGCAGGGCTGGGCAGATGTAAAGTAGGGTACCGTGTGGAAGAAAGGAAACATTTTATTTCCAACTAGTGTACTGTGTAAATGAAGAAAGTTTTATTTCTACCTGCGCTGCCTTGGGCGGTTTGTGTGTCGCCTACCCTTCTCCAGGAGCTTCCCTACGGTGTGATTTCCTCTCTTTCAATAAACTACTTCGTAGCACAAAAGTTTTATGCCTTGTAAGCATAACTAGGGGGGATGGTTAAGCAGTTCTCTAGGTGCAAGTGAAGGAGAGAATGCAATCTGGTTATCGCCAGTGGGCGCACCTGGCGGAGCAGGAGAACAGTGGGCCTGGGGTGCGCGTTGCGCCGGGGCTCCTGGACTCCGGAGTGGAGGTGATGATGTCTCTGCTACATACTCCACAAGTGCTTGTTCCGTTGGGAACAGACTTCAGAAGTCTGAGATAATAATCTACAGTAAGAGACACTGGCATCGCCTAGTGGTTAAGGGAGCTGGATCCCATATAGTTCAAACTCTGGCCCCAGAGGCTTGAGAGACACCCAGCCACATGTGCAAACATGCCCACCCTCCTGACGGGATGAAGAGATGGAGGAGAGGGGATTGGGCGTGGCCATGCCCCATGGGTATGCTTTCTTCTCTTTGTTTCTCTCTCTCTCCATTTTTTTTAATTGAGACTGGCTAGATATGATTTCACTTCTTTTAAACTTGTTCCTTGTCAAATTCCCTTTCTTTTAAAATCTTGTTAAATCAACCTTGGTGTTACGGATGTTCAGGAGAACTGTCAAGGGTGAATTACCACCGTCCTGGAGGAAAGGATGCTGGTCTGGATTCCTCCTCAGCAGGCCTTTAAACAACTGTGGTGAATACCGCGAGCAGGGGCTGCTTAGCCAGGACCCTGTGTGGTAGGTGGCGGCCAGTAAAACCCCGCTTGCTTCAGATGAAGAGACAAATCCATGGTGCTTTGGAGGGTGCATCGTTGTGCTTCCCGGCCTGCGTGCTCTGCGTTCGTGTCTCCTGCTATACAGCATAAACGGACCTTTCCCGTGGCCTGAGAACTCGGCGGGGGAGAGCAGAGAGCTCAGCATGTCCCCTGGAGGGGCAGGGGATCGATGCAGACAAGGTCAAGGTGGGCAGCTGGAAGAGGGGAGGTTAATAGCAGGGGAGAAGTACCTGCTGGACCGTAAGCATACTGTGGTCTTCGTTTTCCCAACTGGTGACAGAGGAGACTGTAAGGTAGGGCTCTCAGCCTCAGCACAGCTGGCGTTTGGACCCGTATAACTGGGGACTGTCCAGTGTGTTGCAGATGTTCAGCATTCCTGGCCTCTATTCACGAGTGCAATTAGCACCCCACCCCCGCCTCGTGTGACCACCGGAAGTATCTCTAGATATTGCCAATGTCCATTAGCAGCCAAAGTCACTCCCCGTGGAGAAGCACTAGCCTGGGATTATCAGTAAGTCAATAAATCTCGAAGCTGTAGTATCACAGTGAGATGGGCCTTGAATGTGGAATCAGACTGGGCTGAAGACTTCATTTACTACTTGTACATTCTTATTTTTTTTTTAAGAGTTATTTACTTTGTTTTATTTGCTATTACTATTATTCTTTTTCATTTGCTATAGGGCACATGCACTTTCCAAAGAGAGAGAAAGTGAGAAAGCAAGTCGCCAGGTCTGGGACTCAAACTGTGGTTGGCCGTATGGGAGTTCAGCCTTAACCACCACGTCACCTGCTTGCTCTACTACTTGTAAATTCTTGAACTTGTGACTCTACTTCTGAGCCTTGATAAAATTGTATGAGGACAAGTAAGAGTCATACCTTCCCTTTCACCCGATATCCAAATAAGAAAGAACTTCCTTCTCTGGGGCTGGGAGGAGTGCTGGGGTTTCTGAGGAAGGCCCTAGAGGAGTTAGGAGGCAGCTCCCCGGGTCTGCAGGGAGGTGAGAAAAGTGGGGAGGTGCTGAAGACAGGGAGAGGTAGAATTTCAGCGGTACAGGCAGGTGGCTGTGTAGATTCAGGTCCCTTCCTGAGTTTCTTTAGTATGCGGGAGAAAGAGTATGGAGTAGGGCTAGGACGAGCTTTGCTTCATCTAAGAAGTGGCTGAAAAGATGTTTTTACTTTAGGAGCAGAATCATAGTTATTCAGCCGGGAGGGCCCTCCAGGTGGCACCTGGCCTTGACCGCTGAGGCCGGGTTGGGGACTTGCTCCAGTGGCCCATCTCCGGTCCTGTCAGTGAACAAGGAGAGGGTGCTCCGTGTGCCTTCACCTCTTCCCCCAGAGGTTGCTCGCCTGCCCCATTGGTCCAGGTATTTGCCTGCAGGCTGCAGAGCCATGGTATGTGAGACAGAGGTCTAGAGGTGAGTGGGGCCGTCAAAGGCATCTGCACGGAGAGCGCGGCCGGCGGTGCTGTGGGTGCCTGCCCTCTTCCGCAGGCCCCGCAAGGGCAAGCAGGGAGGGCAAGTCTTGGTAGCCCCGGGCTGGCGCGGGGGGAGTGCCAGGGGATTCTTCAGGGAAAGCCCATGCGATGGCATTCTAGCCAGTGAGATCAGGCGATGTCCACTAGGGTGTCCTGGGGAGTCAGACGCGGAGATGCTGGAGAGGCCGGTCTCTTCTGGACTTCACGAAGTCTGCACGTGGCAGCGGGCGCGTGACCGTCAGGACAGGGCTCACGCTGAGGATGACGGGAGGAAGGTGGAAGGGTGTGGCTCTGAAAGGAGACCCCTTCAGTGGGCCCAGCCGCTCCACGTAACAGGTGTCCATCGTGTGCGGGGCTCTGCGAGCGGAGCCTCCACAGTACACAGCGCAGGCCAGGAGCTATTGGTAGCGAGTGTTACATTCTAGCCAGTGAGACGGGTGGATAGGTGTCTGCTGAGGGTGTCCTGTGTACACAGAGAAGAGATGCGAGTCTGAGAGACACGCAGCAGAGGTGACAGCAGGGAGAGTGGTCGGCAGGGGAGTGTGGGGAGAAGCTGTGAACATAGAGATGAGGAATGGTGGGGTAGGGTAGTTAAATAGGACGCTCTGGGGAAGCTGGGCGAGAGGGTAATATTGAAGAAAGACCTTGTCGCACAAGTCAGACTCTGAGCTCAGACTTCTGTGTGCGGGAGGGTCACTGAGAAGTGCTCTTGAAAGCCACGTCTCTGGAGTGTGGAGTGTGGAGAGCAGCCCGGACAGAGAGCTGTGAGCTGTAACTCATGCACACGCCGTAGCTGACCCTGTGGAGAGCTCGAGCCTAGAGAGCCCTTCAGACTTGTCCTGAATTGGAGTGAGGGGCCCAGGCCTTTCTGCCCCGATGGCCACAGTCACTGGGTGTAGGCCGTCCTGCACGGAGGGCCTGACCTTGACTGAAGCAGCTCTGAGGGCACGTGCAACCTGGGACTCCTCGGGCTGCCCGCACTCCACAGCCAGCGGGTGCTCAGCCCCTGGAGGAAGGGGGCCCGGGCATGACGCCATGGCATCCCTGATAGAGGCGAGGAGGGCACCATCTGGAGGAGTGACCAGAATGTGGCTGGTGGGTTTGAGGAACAGTAAGGGTGCCGTCACGCCTGGAACAACGCTACGGCAGGAGTGCCAAGGCCAGATGAGGCCGGGGCATGAGCAGCAGACGAACTGGGAGGGCTTTGGGCTGCCAGCAATCCTCGGCTCTCACTGCAGTGGGCGCAGAGGACTCCCAGGGGCTGCCTGCACAGTAGAGGTCTCTGTGGTCACTGCATGGAGACGAGTCTGGATGTGGGGATCAGGGACAGAGCTGGGGACTGGGTGGGAGGCTGTCGCGGCAGTTCCAGCAAGACCTGATCGTGGTCCCGGCCAGGGTGATGGTGATCGGGATGGGCAGAGACAGTGGGGTTCTGTGTCTGTATTTGTATGTATTCTATAGCTATGTGTGATAGATAGTATCTGCGTGTTGTTACATTGTATTTTATACAGCTTAAAATAATACATAATAAGTTACATATATGCACACATATATACCTATACATATACGTGTGTGTGTTCTTTTTAGGTATAATTCACACAGTGAAATACCCAGACCTTAAGTGTATAATTTGATTTTTTTTCTTTTTCTTTTTCTTTTTCTTTTTTTTTTTTTTTTTTTTTTTTTGCTATAGGGTGTGTATTCTCACTGGGTCAGGGGGAGTAGAGTGGGGAAGAAGTGAAGTGAGAAATCACCCCCCCAGGGGTTGGCCATGCCATAATCCTTTCTCCATTCTTTTGGCATGCGTACATGCCTGGCGTGTTTTTCAAGCCTCTGTGTTCAGTACTTGAACCACACAGTTGGTTATGTGGGATCCAGCCACCTTAAGTCACTTGCTAGCCCCTAATCTGATGTATTTCAACAGATAAATATACTTTATAACGTATTCCCTGATCAAGATTTTTTTGTAATTTTTTTTTAAGAGGTTTTTGCTATAGGGCACGATCCCTCGCCAGAAAGACAGAGAGAGACAGAGAGACAGAAAGCGAGAAACCACCCCCCCGGAGGGATGGTCACGCCGCAATCCCTTCTCCTCCATTCTCCTCTCAGGATCTTGGGCACGCACGCACATGCGCCTGGTGTGAGTTTGTAAGCCACCGGGTCCGGGACTCAAACTGCGGTCCTATACACTAATTGCTGGTCCCACCCTGATCAAGATTTTTTAAAAATTCACATTTCCCCAGAAAGTTTGGACTAAAAAGTTTGAAGAGTCAACAAGGTAGGATGTGGTGTGTGAGATAAGAGATAAGGGCTGAGGGTGACCTTCCTGCCAAGGGCAGAGTTGCCATCACCTGAGAGCTATAAGACTATGAAAGGAGGAGATTTGACAGGGAGGCTCTAGTGTTCAGTGTTAGACGAGTGGGTCCAGGGAGGTCGCCCCGAGCACCGGCCTCATGGGTATGGCCTCTCTTGCCCTCTCCCCTTGGGAGATGCTAGTGTTGTACTCTGGAGCTGCTGCTTTGGGTACTGGAAACTGCGAGGGTGTGTCATGTGCGGATCTACGCAGTGCAGCAGTTTATGATGTGCTTTTAGTTTATAAGCATTTAAATAGTCTTTCTTTTTTTTTTTTAAGAATTATTTTATTCTTTATTTACTTTTTTAATTTGATCAGAGAGGGACAGGGAGAGAAAGGGAAAGTGAAAAAGCAAGCCGCCAGGTCCAAGACTTGAACCGTGGTCACCCATGTGGGAGTCCAGCATCCTTAACTACCACACCACCTGCTGGCCCCTAAATAATCTTTCTTATTACAAAAGTAATCTGTGTTGGGGCCAGGTGGTGGTGCAGTGGTGGTACAGCTGGACTTACATGGGGAAGGTCCTGTCCCAGAACCACCGTGAGCACAGCAGGCATGCATACATGTCTGTGATCCATGCTGATTCGGGGTAGACTGTGGCATGACCTATTGAGAGGTGCTCCCCACCTAGAATGAATGTATAAATAAACTTTTTTTTTTTTTTAAGCTTCATTGGGCTAGCCAGTGGCGTGGTGATTAAGGCAGCTGAGTCCCTCAAAGCAGGCTTGGAGGATCAAGTCCTGCACCCAGCCCCTTGAAAAATACTCTAGGCACAGGTGCATGCATACATGCCCAAAATCTCAAGAGGGAGGAATAGAGGAGGAGGGATTGTGGAGTGACCTTCCCCCCCGGAGAGTGCTTCTTTTTCTCTCTCTCTCTCTGTGTCTCTCTCTGGCCAGCACATGTGCCCTCTGGCAAAATTTAAAAGAAAAATAGTTACATATGTTTGATTTGGGAAAATTCAGAAAATGGGAAAGGAAAACACATTGTTAAAACTTTTTCTCTGTGGTCTTTGGACAAAAAGTAGCGAGATGACTGGTTTATCTGAGCCGCACCCGTTATGAAAGTACCCGAGCCTTTGTCAGCCAGCCTCACAGCCAGTGTCCAGTGTCCGCAGCTCACAGGCCTCGCCTTGTGCGTGTGATGGGGACAGCTAAATTGTTGCTGTGCGTATTTCATCTAAATACTCTCAGGTTATTTTCATTGTTATCAAAGTTTATTGTTAGGTTCTCACTTTTTTAAAATTTGCACTCACCAAAGAGAGGCAGAGAAGGGAAGTGGGGGAGAAAGCACTCCCAGTGGACCATGGTCACACTGCAATCCCTTCTCTTCCCTTCCTTCCTCCCATCGGGATTCTGGGCTTGCACACTCACCCAGTGTATTTTTCAAGCTGCTGAGGCTGGGATTCAAACTGTGGCCAGCCATGTGAAACCCAACTCCTCAGGCCCGAGGTGTTTTTGGGGGGGTGGGGGGGGAGATTTTTGCTATAGGGCTTGTGCACTCACCAGAAAGACAGAGACAGAAAGCGAGAAATCACCCCCCAGGGGGATGGCCACACCGCAATCTCTTCTCCACTCTCTTCTTGGGATCCTGGGCACACACGCACACGTGCCCGGCATGAGTTTAAGCCTCCAGGTCCAGGACTTGAACTGAGGTCGACTACATGGGAGTCCAGCGATGTAGACATTACGCCCTCTGCTCGTCCCCCCGCGTTGGTATTTTTTAATTGTAGTTGTGGTTAAGTGAATACTTGCCCCTGTGTGAGTGTAGGTCATCATTTTCTAATGGAATTAGATGGAAGAGGTCAGATTTGTAGAAATCCATTTTACAGATAACTTTTTTTGGAAGTTTTTTTCTATAGGGCTTGTTCCTTACTAGATAGAGAAAGTGAGAAATTGCTCCCCGGCAGGGATGGCCACATCGCGGTCCCTTCTCTTCCATCCTTCTCCTGGGATTTTGGGCTCTCATGAATACGTCGTGCCCTGCATGATTTTTTTCTTCTTTGTTTTGGAGAGGTTTTTGCTATAGGGCGTGTGCGCTCACCAGAAAGACACAGAGAGACAGAGAGACAGAAAGCAAGAAATCACCCCCCCGGGGGGATGGCCACGCCGCAATCCCCTCTCCTCCATTCTCCTCTCGGGATCTTGGGCACACACGCACACGCACCTGGTGTGAGTTTAAGCCACCGGGTCCAGGACTCGAATCGTGGTCGACTACATGGGAGTCCAGCGACGTGGCCATTACACTAACTGCTGGTCCCATGCCCTGCATGATTTTGAAGCCACCTCTTCTGGTACTCAAACTGTGGTTAGCCATGTGGGAGTCCAGTGCCCAACCACCATGCCACCTGCTAGCCACCCTTTGCAGATAACTTAAGGAATATCTGTGTTATGCAAAATTAGAGAGCAAAGAGGTTATGAAGAAGCAGACCGTGACTGGTGTCAAAACTTTCTTGATTACGTGTCAGGAAATGCTGCAGAAGTGAATAAGGTCTCTACGTGATATATCTGTCACTTTCTTCTGCTTCAGTTTGTAGTAAAAAAGAAGGAAGGAAGGAAGGAAGGAAGGAAGGAAGGAAGGAAGGAAAAGAAAAGCGGCCGCACAGTTGCCCCAGTCCTTCCTGTGCTGTCTTCCGTCCCGCTGCTGTCTGACACCTGAGCTGACATTGTGTGGTGCTCACTGAGGAGGCCTGGGCGCCGCGTTGTGGTTGGCAGCGTTGGAGATAACCGCAGCAGGTGCTCTGAGAGCCAGCCAAGTGTGTGCTTCCCACCTGCAGGCAGTTGGCAAAATCCAGGTCCCCACCTCGGGGGAGCAGGAACCTGCCTTCCAAAGATGAGGGTGCCGTGATCCTCAGGGGGGGCTTTGACTTGAGTGCGTCACTGCAGGCTTTCTCCAGCAGCCGTGCAACATGTATTCGAGTTCCTAAAATGTGCCGGCCACAGCTCGAGGTACACGGGATGACTCCATGAATGAAACAGTTCACTGAGCTTGGGCCAGCCAGTGGTGTGGTAGGCGGCTGGACCTCACACGGCTAGCTAAGCGGTTTGAGTCCCAGACCCAGCAGCTTGAAAAACACACCGGGTGCCTGTGCATGTGTGCCCACAATCCCAGAGAAGAATGGAGGAGAAGGCATTGCAGTGTTGCCCTCCCCGAGTGAGAGTGATTTCTCTCTCTCAAGTGCACGTGCCCTGTAACAAGTAAATTTTTTTTTTTTTTTAATTTGCTGAGCTTTTGGAGTTTACATTCTGGCGGGCAGGATAGACAGACATACAGTAAAAGAAATTATATAGTTTACATGAAATTGATTTTAAAAGGTCAGGATTAGGGGTATTGGTTGTACCAGGTTAGGAAAATAATACTTTGAAGTTGGGCCATTGGGATAGGACCCGACGAGAGGGCAGCATGAAGCAGAGATTTGGGCCAGGGAAGGAGCAACGCGAGGCTGAGGTGGCAACTCACCTGGTGCAGTCCAGGAACGCAGCTGAACCTGTGTGAGGTGGACAGGAGACAAGGTCGGAAAGGTCATGGGCGTGTGGCTATTGCCCAGAGCCTGCCGGCTTCTCCTCTCACGGTATGGCCTCACCTGTGATGGGGCAGATGGTGGGTAGAGCAGGTTGGGAAGGAGAGTTCTGTCCTGGAGAGGGTCAGAGTGAGGTTTCTGGTAGGGGGCAGCTATAGGAGTTATCTGAGTGAAAGGTTGCATGAGGTGATGAGTTTCTCCAGAGGGGATGCTGGTTGTATATTTTGTGCATGTCTTCAACTGCACAAGAAAAGAATCTGTTTTGTTATGACTTGACCACTGGTCTTTGAATATTTAACCATTATATATTAGGACACATGCACATACATGCATACAGGTTGTTTTTTTGTTTTGTTTTGTTTTTTTTTGGGGGGAAGAGTTTTTTTGTTTGTTTGTTTTTAAGAATTATTTTATTGGAACCAGCAGCTGGCGTAATGGCTATGTCGCGGACGCCCATGTAGTCGATCACGGTTTGAGTTCCAGACCTGGTAGCTTAAAACTCACGCCAGGCACGTGTGCGTGCGTGCCCAAGATCCCGAGAGGAGAATGGAGGAGAAGGGATTGCGGTGTGGCCATCCCCCCTGGGGGGTGATTTCTCGCTTTCTGTCTCTCTGTGTCTCTCTTTCTGGCGAGTACACGCGCCCTATAGTAAAAACCTTCCCCCCCCCAAAAAAAAAAGGAATTATTATTTTATTTATTTAATTTTATTTATTTATTTAAATTTGACCAGAGAGGGACAGTAAGAGAGGGAAAGTGAGAAAGCAAGCTGCCAGATCTGGGGTTTGAACCACAGTTGGCCATGTGGGAGTCTAGCGTCCTTAACCATCATGCCACCTGCAGGCGCCATGCATACAGGTTTTTAAAAACAGGCCTTATGTGTGTTTATTTCTTAATTGTAGATTTACATACAGCTTTATGAAATGTTGAGTGATCCCTTGTGCACTTTGCCCTGTTTCTTCCAACAGTAATATTTTGCAAAACAGTAGTATAATATATTGTCTTTGGCACAGTTCACCTGTTTTTATTCAGATGTCCCACTTTTATTTGTGCTTGTGTGGTATGTGTGCATTTGCTGTTATGTAATGTTACACCTCTGTTGGTTCATTATATAGTATCCAGCACCATAGTTCCAGCAATTCTTATAACCTTTCCTACTTCCCTCCCTTGCTCCCCCACCTGTATGTATATATTTGGTTTGGTTTTGGTTGACATTTTTATATTTATGATAATACACCTAACATAAAATTCACAATCTTAATCATTTTTAAGTGTACAGTTTAGTGAACAGTTCACATTGCTGTGTAGCCAATCTCAGAATGTTTTAATCTTGAAAGACTCTATACCCATTGAGTAACAACTCTCCATTTTCCCCTCCACCTAGCCCCTGACAAACACTATTTTATTATTAGGTTGTCCGGGGCCCAGCAGTTAGCGTAATGGCTATGTCGCTGGACTCCCATGTAGTTGACTGCGGTTCGAGTCCTGGACCCGGTGGCTTAAACTTACACCGGGCGCATGTGCATGTGTGCCCAAGGTCCCGAGAGGAGAATGGAGGAAAAGGGATTGTGGCGTGGCCATCCCCCCCAGGAGGTGATTTCTCGCTTTCTGTCTTTTTGGTGAGCACACACACCCTATAGCAAAAAACCTCTCCAAAAAAAAGAAGAAAAAAAAATTATTAGGTTGTCCAAAAAGTCATGTCACATTTTTGCATAAGAAAACAGAAAAAATACAGCTATGACTTTTCCAACAACCCGATATATGTTTCTATAAATTTGACTACTCTAGATACCTTATATAGGTAGAATCATACAATAATTGTCTTTTTGGAATTCATTTATTTCACTTAGCATGTCTTTGAGGTTTATCTACATTGTAGGTGTGTCAGAAATACTTTTTTTTGTTATTGCCAGAAGGTGTGTGCACAGACCACAGAAAGAAAAAGAGGGAGAAGGAGAAAGCACTCTTCCTGTGGGGCATGGTCATGCCACAGTCCCTTCTTCCCCATATCGCTATCCTATAATATCGCTATCCTATAGGGGATTTGGGCACGCACATGTGCCCAGCCTGTTTTTCAAGCTGCCAGGCAGGATTCAAGTCTCAATCACCCTTCATTGTATGGAATACTATTGTACTTGTATTCATTCATTCATTGAATTGCTTCAATTACAGTTAGGATGGTTTTGCCTCTCAGCTATTGTAAATAGTGTTACTAAGAAAATAAATATCTCTTGGGAACCAGCAGTTAGCGTAATGGCTATGTTGCTGGACTCCCACGTAGTTGACAGCGGTTCGCGTCCCGGACCCGGTGGCTTAAAACTTACGCCGGGCGCGTGTGCGTGCGTGCCCAAGATCCCAAGAGAAGAATGGAGGAGAAGGGATTGCGGCGTGATCATCCCCCCTGGGGGGTGATTTCTCTCTCTCTGTCTCTATGTCTCTCTCTGTCTGTCTGGCGAGCGCACGCACCCTATAGCAAAAAAAAAAAAAAAAACCTCTCCCCAAAAAAAGAAAATAAATATCTCTTCAAACCCTACTCTCTCTTTTTTTTTTTTTTTTTTTTTAAGAGTTTGCTATATTTGCTATATTTCTTTTTCTTTTTTAAGAGAGAGAGATTTTTGCTATATGGCTCATTTACTCACCAGAAAGAGAAAGAAATCACCCTTTGGGGGGATGACTATGCCACAGTCCCTTCTTCTGCATTCTCCTCTCAAGATTTTAGGCATTCAGGCACACACGCCCAGCATGAGTTTCTTTTTTTCATTTTAAGACATTTTTTACTTCAGGGCTTGCGCACTCACTGGGGAGAGACAAACACACACACACAGTGAGAGGGGAAAGTGAGAAATCTTCCCCCCGGGAGATGGCCACATAACAGTCCCTTCTCCTCCTGGGATATTAGGCACGTATGCACATGCACACGCACCCAGTGTGACCCAAATCGCAACCAGCCGTGCAGGAGTCCAGCAACCTAACTGCTAGACCAGTGTGAGTTTCAAACTGCCAGGTCTGGGACTCAAATTGCAGTCAACCACATGGGAGTCCAATGTCTTAACCACTGCACCACCTTCTGGCCCTGATAGTACCCATCTTAATGGGTCCAAGGTAGTATCTCATTGTGGTTTTGCCTTGTATTTCCCTACTTGCATTTCTTTTTTTCTTTTTTTTTTTTTTTTTTTTTTTTTTGAGAGGTTTTTGCTATATGGCACATGCGCTCTCCAGAGAGACAGAAAGCAAGAAATCACTCCCTGGGGGGATGGCCACGCCACAATCCCTTCTCCTCCATTCTCCTCTTGGGATCTTGGGCACGCACGCACACGCGCCCGGCATGAGTTTAAGCCCCCCCGGTCCAGGACTCGAACCGCAGTCGACTACATGGGAATCCAGCGACATAGCCATTATGCTAACTGCTGGTCCCCCTACTTGCATTTCTGATCAGTGATGTTGAACATCTTTTCACATGCTTATTGGCCATTTGTGTATCTTCCTAAGAAATGTATACTCAAGTCCCTTTTCCATGTTTGAGTTAAGTCATCTGTTTTGTGTTTTAGAGTTCTTTTTTGGAGAGGTTTTTTTTTTTCTGATATAGGGTGTGTGCGCTCACCAGAAAGACAGAGAGAGACAGAGAGACAGAAAGCGAGAAATAACCTCCCGGGGGGGGATGGCCATGCCGCACTCCCCTCTCCTCTATTCTCCTCTCGGGATCCTGGGCGTGCACATACATGCATATTAAGTTTCAAAGTCAGGAGTGTGAGCCCTTCAACTTTGTTCTTTTTCAAGATTCTTCAGCTTTTCAAAGTCACTTAAGATTACTTACATGGGCCAGCCTATAGCCTAGTGGTTAAGGGAACTGGATACCAAATGACAGACAATAGTTTGAATCCTGGCCCCAGTGACTTGAAAAACATACCAGCCATGTGCACATGCATGCCCCAAATCTTGACAGGATGAAGAAATGGAGGATGGGACCAGCAGTTAATGTAATGACTATGTCGCTGGACTCCCACGTAATCGCGGTTCGAGTCCCAGACCCGGTGGCTTAAACTCACGCTGGGCGCGTGCGTGTGTGTGCCCAAGATCCCAAGAGGAGAATGGAGGAGAAGGGATTGTGGCCATCCCCCCGGGGGGTGATCTCTCGCTTTCTGTCTCTCTGTCTCTGTCTGTCTGGTGAGCGCACGCGCCATATAGCAAAAACTTCTCCAAAAAAGAAAAAAGAAAAAAAGAAATGGAGGAGAGGGAATTGCAGCATGACCATACCCCTTTGGGGAGTGCTTGCTCCCTCTCCTTTGTTTCATTGGTCTCTCTCTCTGGCAAGAACATATGCCCTCTGGCAATAGGGGGGGGGGAAATCCTTGTGAATTTTAGGGTGGATTTTTTTTTTTTAAATTTCTGCAAAAAATGCTATTGAGTTAAGACATTAAGTCTTCCAATGCATGAATGAACACAGGATGTCTTTGTTTACACATCTTTAATTTCCTTCAGCATTGTTTTGTAGTTTCCATTTGTGTCTCTTTGGCAAAGTATTTTTATCTTTTTGGATTCTGTTGTAAATGGAATTATTTGGTTAGTTTCCTTTTCAGACTGTCCATTGTTATCGTATAGAAATTCAACTGTGTTTTGTTTGTTGATTTTTGTATCCTGCAACTTTTCTGGATTCACTTTATATTAGTGTCTTCAAGGAGAAATAGGTTGTAGCAGGTGTGCAGGGGTAGGGTTCTGGTCTGAGGTTGATCTGAGGATAGGAGATTGCCTGATATCTCTAGAGTCCAGGGTGTTGTTCATTTATCTTTTGTCCCTGTCTCTCTACAAAGAAAAGCCAGATATTCGAGGTAGTTGGAAACTCATCTTTATCATCATCAAACTGCACCAAAGGAGAAAGTCACTATCTAGCCCCTAGGGCCCTTCTCCTCAGTTCTACCCTAAAGAGCCCTTTAGAAGACGTCCCTTCCTGCTGAGGGAATGTGGGCCTAAACCCAGAACAGGGGCTGTGAGGAGGCGGGGAGCCAGCAGCCCTGGGGGCTGAGTGTAAGCCCACTGCCCTATCTCCTCTAATCCGCCGTGCATCCCTGAGAAGGGACACGTGGTGATGTTCGACCCTAAAACACTACACCTTAGAAGCCACGTGACACAGCACCTCGATGCGGCACACTAGGTGCCTAAAGGGTGAATGTGGCCTTCAGGATTGAGATCAAATCCGTTACTCAAGGCTGTAAAGCAAGCGGCAGGGCCAAAGATCCACCCCACCTTTGACACAGAGGTTGTAGAGCCAAAAACGTAAATCTGACCGTGAATTTCCCTGCTTCACAGGTACCTTTGGAGAGAGCTCCAAGCGCTCTGCTCTGTTCCACATGTCACTTCAGGCGGTTTCTCCATGCCATGCGCCCTCGGCCTGCAATTCGTTCCCCCGCTCCACCCCACTCTGTGCCTGAGTTGGGTGGCTTCCTACCTGTGTGTCCCCCCATCCATGACGTTTACAAGTGAGGTTCTTAGGTTATGGCTATTCTGAGAGCTTGCCGGGGACAATGGCCATGCCACATCTGTCTTGCTGTCTAATTGCTCAGCCTGATGCCAGGTAACCAGTGGACACCCACAAATGCAGCTGAGTGAGAAAACACCCAGTTGATGCAGCTGGTGGATGTGGTCTGAGGGCACGGCCTGGCTCAGCCCGTGTGGGCTCTGGGCAGTCAGGCGGCCTCTGGCCTGCAGGTAAGTTTTTCCTACGTGCTTCTTGAGGGGACCCATATAACTATAACTCCAGGTTACACAGACTGAACTGCAAAGCACTCCAGGAGCCCAGTAGTTGTTCTTCCCTGGTCCCAGTCAGGACTGCTGCCGTCACCTAGAACTTTTTTGATTAAAATGACAAATGCCCAGCTCAAGTTGGCTTAAGCATTTTGAGTTATTTGTTGCTCTGTGACAGATTACCCCAACACTTACTGGCTTTAAGCAATAACTTTTATCATTTGCTTATAATTCTGCAACCAGGCAAGGCTTAGCCAGTTCAGCTCAGCTTAGCTCTGTGGAATCTACCAAGAAAGGCCAAGCAGCAGGGGGCTGGAACGCCTCCCCTGGCCTTGTTCAGGCCTTACTCTCACTGTTTTCTGGCCTCCGGGACCCTCTCCATGCGGCCAGCGTGGGCCTTCTCAAAGCTTGGTGGCCTCAGGGTAGCTGGGCTTCCCAGATGGCAGGTGGATTTCTCTAGAGAGCACACATTGAAAGGCCGGACCTTGGGCCTATGCTTGGAGCTGGGCAGCATTGCTTCCGTCATCCTGTTGGTTAAGGCAGTCACAGGGCCAGCCCTGATTCAAGGAGAGGGGATGCCACAGGGCAGGGCCTGGCGAGGTGCTCACTGGGGCCGTGACGGAGTGCGGGTGCTCAGCACAGTGGTCCAAGGGCCCTCTCCAGGTCGTCAGAACCCGGCGTGCCTGCCATGCTGTCCTTGCACGTACCCGCCCTCCCTCCCCCTGTAGCAGCTCCGGTGCCCTCCGTGCGTTCTCATTCCGGGTCTAGGGCAGCTCCACCTGGAAGGGCAGCGCATCATGCTCTACCAAATGGCCGCCTAGCCATGGGCAAGTTTTCTAGCCTCTGTGTGCCTCAATTTCCTCCGCCCTGGAGGGTGTCGTGAGACTTGGAGAATACCTGGGATGTGCCACCTGCAGGTTGTGAAGCCGATCAGACAGCATGCCACGGGCTGGGGAGCATTGGGTCTGGCTCCAGGAAGGCACAGCTCCTGGGCAGGCCCCCACATGGCTCCTCTGGGGGCCGGCCTGCTGTGGCTTCCCCGGGAGGCCTAATCTCTCCTCACTGCTGTCCTTACTGTACTTGGAAAGGTCAGCGCTCCTGGATTTGAGGGGACTTCCTGGTGCTCATTCGCTGCTGCCCTGTGGGGTGGAGCAAGGCTCCTGGCCTCAGGCTCGGCTCTCAGAGCCTGGCAGCTTCTTCAGCCATTGGAGCAGCAGCATCTGTGGCCCGAGGCCAGGCCTGTGGCCCAAAGGGCCTTGTTTTAGAGGCTTTCCTGTGAAGCACTTCTTGCAGCCTCAATGGGCATGAAAGCTGTCTTCTCACAGCTGCCTCCTCCCAGCCCTTTGGCCTGTGGGAAAATGCGGTGCCAGGGAGGGCACAGGCATGCTGGTGTGGGCCTGGGCACACAGACAAGGCGGCTGCAGGTTGAGCACATCTCTCGTCCTTCTCACCTGTCCTCTCAGTGCCGCCCTCTATACGGTTTTCAGGATTCTGCTCCTGAAGTTTAAGATGAGCCTCATCAGGGCCCACCCCATACAGGTTCTGAAGGAAGACCAGCTTGCAGGTTCTCTCGCCTCACACACACACACACACACACACACACACACGTGCATCTACCTCTACCGCTGGGCTTGTCTCAGAACCTCAGGAGAGCTCACAGCAGGCCATGACTGACTCTCCTGTGTATTTGGGACAGCTTTGAGCTCATGCATGTGCTCCAGGAAGGTGGTCGGCAGCCGCTTGGCTGGACATGTCCAGCCTGGGTAGAGGTCTGGCTCTTGGGTGTGGCCTTGGAGGTGGCTGAGGGGCCTCAGGGGCTAGGCTGGCCTGCAGCACCGTGACAGGGCCTGTTGTAGAAACTTCCGTTGTTCTAACGTCCAGTAAGTAGTAGAGATGGTATAACATAGTGTGATTTCCAATCTATTTTTTAAGAGAGATTTTTGCTATAGGGCGCGTGTGCTCAACAGAGAGCCAACGAGAAATCACCCCCTAGGGGTATGGCTATGTTGCAGTCCCTTTCCTCCGTTTTCCTCTCGGGATTTTGGGCACACACACACATATACCCAGCGTGAGTTTTAGACCTGGCCTGGAACTTGAACCGCGGTCTACTAGGTGGGAGTTGAGGAATGAAACCAATACTCCATTTGCTGGTTCCGATTTCTAAGCATTTAGAAGGTTCCTACTGGTTCACTGAGACAAATCAAGGTGTTTGTATTTGCACACCTGCTCACTAATGCCCTTGCATAGCTGTTTCCTCCACCACCAATGTAGGAACCATTGCACAAGAGTATAGCTTTCCCTGTCCTGCAGCAACACACGCTTGACTGCTCAGCTGCAGCCGTCCCGTGAGCCTGGTGCCACCAGGGGCTGTGCCAGGCACTGCCTTTGGGTACCAGCATGGGAGCCCTGGCAGGTCTTTATACTTCACAGGCAGCCACCAGTTGACCTGGCCCCATTGTACTTGCCATGTGATTCTAGACTGGTGACCCTTGTCCCAGTTAGCCACATTGCCTCTTGAGACAACATCCTTGATTAGACAACATCCTTGATTAAGAGACTTGGCAGCAGGGGCCAGCAGGTAGCATAGTGGATAAGTCACTGGACTCCTACATGATCTACCACAGTTCTAGTCCTGGACTCAGCAACTTGAAAATCACACTGGGCACATGTGCATGCGTGCCCAGAGTCCCAAGGAGAAAATGGAGAAGAAATTACAGCATGGCCATCCCCCCGGAGGCCGGACGTGCCACGTGTAGCTCTGTACCTTTGGCCCAGGAGCAGACCAGGTAGCCTCAGAGCTTTCACCAGGCACAAGGGCCCCAGGATTCCCTTCCACAGTCCGGTGGGTTTCCTACGTTTATGTAACTTGTGCAAATCCGGTCCATCCTGCCAGCTTCTTGGGCTCCTGGCATGGACCTGGGCCTACACTGGGCTCTGTGGGGCTTCCAGAAACTTCCCCCTGCAGGAAGCGAAGGTCCGATTCGGCGTGGAGGAGGTTCAACAGTAGAGATGCCGAGAGAGCAAGCTGTCTGTGGGCTTTGGCACAGACACGTACACGAGGGCTTCGGGAGACAGAGGCGTGGTGAGGGGAGCAGTGCCCCATGCTGCAGCTCAGTCATCCCCAGTCACCGACCGCTTTGTCCCAGCGTTGGGCTGGCACCTCTCTCATGCTGTGTGAAGAAGCTTCCAACAGTTTAGACGTTAACAGAAACTTAGATCATTCCACCCATAACCAGCGGTAATCTGCAGCTTTTTTTTTTTTTTTTAATTAAGTTTCTTTGTTTCTTTCATTCATGAGCCAAAGAGACAGACAGACACCCACAGTAGGGTCTCCACAGCACTCTCCCCACGCTGGCAATCCCAGCATGTGGGCACACACATACCCGATGTGCTGAGGAATCCCTCGCACGGACCCAGACCCTCCCATGGGGCCCGCGATGGGGCGTCACGTTGCTGCTGCGCTGCCGTCAGGCCCCTCCAGCCTCACTGTGTGGTCGGTGTGGTTGGTAGAGATACCACTTAGACTGCAATCCAGGCCAGCCAGTGGCGTGCAGTTCACATGGCCGACTTCACAGTTCAAGTCTTAGACCTGACCATGTGTGTGCATGCATGCCCAAAACCCTGAAAAGAGGGCGAGATGGAAGAGAAGGGATTGTAGCATGGCCGTGCCCCACAGGGGTGCTTCTTCACGCTCCGTCTTTCTGTCTCCTTCTAGCAAGCACATGTGCCTTCTGGCAAATTAAAAACAAAACTTTTTAAAATCTCTTGCTCTCCTCCAATGAAGAAAAGCCAAATTAGATGTTAAGTGTTTGTTTTCCTTTGATTCCAGGCAAGCCAATTTTTTCAGTTGATATTCACCCTGACGGGACCAAGTTCGCAACTGGAGGACAAGGTATGTCCGCGGATAAGGAAGGGCGGCACACAGCCCAGCCACCTTGCTCTGCCTCTCCCGTCCACTTAGCTAGAGAGGAGGGACTCGCTGTTTTTGTGTGGGTGAGACCCAGCTTAAAGTGTACGGTTACAATCTGTTATCTGACAGTTAACACAAAGTCCTTTTTTGGCTGCAGTATGCTCTTGATAAACATTTTGGTAATAAGTTCTAGTTCCTGTTTATTGAGTGGATATTAAAATTAATTTCCGTCTCCATGCCTAAGTGTACTGAGCATGGAGAACCGTAGGGGGTCCTATGGACAAGACCCTACCTCAGATAAGGCCTATACAAGGGGGAGAGGGTGGTGAAAGGACTAAGTCATGGAGCTGTGAGGCCCACGGTATGTCAGAGGACTTCTGCTGCATTAGAAAGTACCCTGTGGGCAGGTTAGGGTGCCACAGCTTTCAGGGTGTGACCTGTGATGCTGTCAGTGTGGCTGAGTTAGCATCGTATTCCAGCATCGTCTGTGATGGAGTAACACGCGTGTGAGGGAGGACAGAGCCGTTTCTCATGCCAGTACACCAAGATGTGTACACGGTGCACAGTACAGCATCCCACAGGGCCCACGCCACCCAAGCAACTTCTCCCCAGAGCAGGGCCTTGGCCAGCCTCCCTGACCGCACCTAGAAAGTCCATGGGCCAGGGCGGGTTGGCTGCAGACCCCGCTGCCTGGAGGCAGAGAACACGGAGGGAGTGCGGGGAGGCTGTGGGCAAGAAGGTCTTTCTCTCCTTCTGCATGCTGTAAGAGGAGCCTGCAGCCACGAACTTCTCGCATGTGAGTGTCGAGCTCGTGGGGGTGTGGGGGACAGGCAGTGGGCAGAGTGAGGTCTGGGAGAGCTACATACCGGCAGGAGGTCTCAGTCGTGCTCCCCTGCAGCGAGAGGGTGGGCTTTTGTTAGTTAGTTACCAGTGATGGAAAGTTTAGGAAGACATCATTATCAAAATGCATGGGGACATTTTTCAGCAGAGAGGTACACCTGCTTACAGCCACAGGGACGCTGAGTCCCTCTGCTGGTCGATCTCTCGTCGGAGGTGACTGCAAAGGGCACATAAGGTAGTGAGCCCGTGCCCCCGTGCTCAGGGCACACTTACTAACTTTATTCATTGTATTTTAATTTGATCAGAGAGAGACTCATACATACAAGGAGAGAGAGAGGGAAAGTGAGAAAGCAAGCCACGGGATCCAGGACTCGAACCGCAGCCCACCATGTGGGAGTCCAGCACCTCAGCCACCACTCCACCTGCCAGTCCTCAAGGCACATTTTAAACTTGATTTTCCAAGTGTCCAGCCTGCTCTGGAAGGGCAGTGGATTCCGGCAGCACCTTGTAGGGGAGGGAAACCCAGCAGGGTGCTCTCCTCCTTGCTCTCTGGGGTGCACATGCACAGACCTGAAAGGGCATAGGGACGTCGACTTCCCATCCTTCTCATTTCACAGCTGTGGGGTCCGAGTCCTGACCAGGGATGGGGGCCTTTTACCGGCTCTTCGTGGACCTGTGTTAGAGGCTGCACCAAAGCTCAGCCCCCTCCTGATTTTTGGTCCAGAGTCCTTTTAATAAATCATGTTGACCTCAGCTTACTGCTAAATCCACACTTTTTGTCCCCACGAGCACTTATTTTTCATCATTTCTGTAACTACTTTAGTAGTTCACATTCAGTCCCTTAGATCTAGTCGGTTTGTTTATAGAAGCTAAGAAAAGCCTTCTCATCGTTAATGTTACATAACAATACCAGATTTCTACTCTTGCACATTGACTTACGTCTGCTGCTTCTTTCCAGGGCAGGATTCTGGGAAGGTTGTGATCTGGAATATGTCTCCAGTCCTCCAAGAGGATGACGAGAAGGATGAAAATATTCCCAAGATGCTTTGCCAGATGGACAATCACTTAGGTATTACAGAGTGGCCCTTTGCAGGCTTTGCGTGTTGGCAGAGTGCCCAAGGTTAGCACATGTGTTTGTAATTAGAAAGCTAAGGCCCCGTGCGGCGGTAACTCCCCTCGGCCTGCTGTCTGAAGGCACAGATGTTGGCTGCACACCTGGGTGAGTTATTCGGCAGAAGACTCGGCCCGCCCACAGAACCATCTTTGGACAGTCTGCAGGTACCTCTGGTGATTTCCTGCTCATGAGTCGTTACTGCCTGATTCCGTGGGGCTTTGGGGCCAGTGACCTGGATACAGTAGGGTTCTGGGGAAGGGTACATAAGAGACAGTGCGCCCAAACATCTCAGGCTGGCGCTACGTCACTCCGAGGGCCTCTACCAGGACCCTCTTCGGTGATGGAAGGAGCTGCGGGCCCCATTCCTGGTGTAGTTCCTTAGCATCCACTCCTGAGACGCTCCATTAACAACTCCTGGTCTTTGGACGTCAGCCCCTTTGCTCTGCGGGTTCTTGTCCACCCAGAGTGTCCCTCGGCGTCCTTGGACCTGACACACATGTTACTCACAGGCCACGCCGTGGCTGCAGCCTTGGTAGAACCCTTTGTATCTCGGTCTCCCGAAGGCTGAGCTGTGAGTGCTGTGACCCAGCAGGAGCCTGGGAAGTGGGGATTCTGATGAACAGAGCTTAGAGGTGTAGCATCGTTATTATGCAATGCGGACAGGTTTGGGAAATATGTATTTAAAAGGTCTGCTGTGGCCAGTGGGATGAAATCAGAGTTTTATACTCCTGGAAAGTTCTAAAAAAGGTATCTCAGCCTTTTTAGCACATGCTTTCATTTTGAGACTAATCCCTACTGAGAAATACGTCTCCTCAATAGACAGCCCTTGTGAAAGGATGAGGTGTAGCTACCACTTATCAGTTTTTTTGGAAATAAGCTTCCTAGTGGCTATCTCACTGAGCACTAAAAGTTCCTGGATTGTGGTCACTAGTTATCCTAGCACCAGTAGGTTAGTGCTTACACCAAACCGTTTCCTGGGCTGTCACCCAGTAGGTGCCTTAAATAGGTGAGATAGATTGGATTGTAAAAACCCTTACATCGTGCCAAATTCTGCGTAAGCAAATGGGCGTGACTATTGGATTTTCATCACCCTGTTTTTTTTCTTCCCAGCGTGTGTGAACTGTGTGCGGTGGTCAAACAGTGGGATGTATTTAGCTTCTGGGGGAGATGACAAACTGATTATGGTGTGGAAGCGGGCTACGTAAGCATCATTTTCCTTTCTTCACATGTTGTTTTTAGACGCTTTGCTGGTCTTTATCAAAGTCACCTTTCCCACCCCGTCACTGAAGTCCCCAGAGTTCCGACTGCATAGGTAACAGGAAGTACCTGTAGGTCAGGAGCAGATGGAGCCTGATGGGGAGTCAGGAGGTCACCACCCTGCCCAGTGACCTGGTCGGCTGCCCCTCACAGGGCTACAGGGCTTCCACGTGAAAAGGAAAGGGGGGGCGCATGTGGGTTCATTTTTTCATCCTTCAAGGAAATTTCACATGGAAGTTCAGTGTACAGAATAGCTGAAAATTGAGGTGCTCTGATGGGGCCAGGACCAGGAGACCCAGAGCCTGCCCTTTTTGCCATTCACCTCATTCTTGGCCTCAACCTGGGGCAGCTCCGGCTCTGCACCCAAAATGAACTACCCATCACCTGGAAAATAATCTCTTTCTTTACCCCTAGATAAAGAGCCTTTCAAGGTGGGTTCTGAGGCTCTGTCCCATAATGGGCTCCCGGTGACTCTGGGTCAGGCAGGCTGGAACGCAGTCCTGAACCACTGCTCAGCCAGGGTTGCTCCTCGGGCCGTGGCACTAGGAGAGGAGGAGTGCTGTTCTCTGCCCACCAGCTGCCTCTGCGAACTCTGCCTGTGGGAAGAGCTCTACAAGAGGGGAGGGTGCTCACAGGGCTCTGAGTGACGGTGTTGGCACCACCTCTACCAGGCCCCAGTGGGGATTGGTCTGAAGGATTTCGTTCCATGGCTCTGTGGTTTTTCTGCCTCAAATGTTAAGACAGGGCATTTTGATTCATTATAAGAAGACTAAAAAATACCGCTGATTTTGCTACTTTCAGTAGTAAATGTAGATGACATTTAGTATAAAATTTGGAAAACTGAAAAGAAAAAAAGGAAAAATATCTCATCTACCACTAAAGAAAGCCACAGTTGGGAACACGAGGTGGCTTGGTGGTTAAGGTGCCTCGGTTGACTGCCATTTGAGTCCTGAACCTGAAAACCATGCCAGGCATTTGTGCCCAAAATCCTTAGAAGAGAATGGCGAAGGGATTGCAGTGTGGTTATCTCCCTTGGGAGGGGTGACTTCTCACTTTCTCTATCTCTTTGTCTCTCTACTGAGTACACATGCACTATGGCGCAGTATGGCAAAAAAAATAAAGAAAAAATGAAAGAAAAGTAAAAGAAAGCCATGGATAATATTGTGGGGTTTTCCCCCAAAAGTCTAAAAGTTTTAAATTTTTTTGATACTTTAAAAGAACTATTTATTTTATTATTATTATTATCATTATTTTTTAATTTGATCAGAGAGAGACAGAGTGCGCAGGAAAGTGAGAAAGCAAGCCACCAGGTCTGGGACTAGAACCACCGTCAGCCATGTGGGAGTCCAGCATCTTAACCACCACACCACCTGCCGGCCTCATTTTTTTAAAGTAATTTTGGGTGTATGTCTATTTAACCTATTCGTGCACAACAGTACACAATGTTCCCGTTGTCTATTTTCCTCTGCGTAAGAGGTAGCATGTTGTGCACGGCGAGGTTCCCTGTGGCCTGCCCCCTCCCTCAGCAGTGAACCGTGAACTCTCCTGTGCACGTCGCGTAGGGCTGTGTAATATCCCATCGAGTGCGTGGGCCTAACCGACCTAGTCAGCCCCTTCCGTTCGACGCCAGCACTCTCGGGCCCTTGTCCATTCTGCTCTGTCCTGTCTGCCTCGCTAGGCCATGCTGCAGGGACACCCCTGTGCCGCCCCGCAGCACAACGCGCGTGCCTCTCTGACGTCTCTCTCACACAGGTACATCGGGCCCAGCACCGTGTTCGGCTCCAGTGGTAAGCTTGCCAATGTGGAGCAGTGGCGGTGTGTCTCCATCCTCCGGAGTCACTCAGGCGGTGAGTGGGGCAGCCTGTCGGGGTGGGTGGGCCCCAGGCAGCTGCCTCAGATGAGAGCAGCTTCTCCACATCCCTCGTGGGACTCGGGTCCTTAAAGCAGCCCTGTGCCTGGGCTCGCCCTCCCCACCACCATCGGTCACACCCTGCCTGTCCCTCAGGGTCTGTAGTCACCGTCTCCACTGCCTGCCTGCAGCTGCATTCAGTGCCCCACTCCTGCCCTCATGGGGTGTGTGTTTATATCTTTAATGTAGAACTCCCCACGTTCTGCTGTTTATCCTGCTGAACTGAATCAGTACCTTCATCAGTGGATCACTCAGTCTGTAAGCACACTTTATTTATTCCCCAGAAACCAGCCCACAAGTCCCTGTGAAATATTTTTCACCTTGACCTTAAGTATATTACCAAAATGTTTTAAATAGACTCGGTGTGGAGAGAGGCACAGTTCACAGCCTTCAGCTGAGGAGGGAGCAGCCTCGGCCGGTCCCTGCCTGCGCTGCACATTCAGCTGGGTCCTAGGGCACCAGGGCCAGTGCAGCAGGCTTGTCTCAGCACGTGGTGCTCTAGCCCAGAAGGGCACTGGGGGCTTCCCGGCCGTGGGGACCGCAGACTTGAGAAAGGCTTGCTGTGAGTGGTGAGCTTCACCCAGGAGGTGAGGGCAGTAAGAGTGTGCAGGGCCAGGTCACAGAAGGCCCGAGTCCCCTGCTATGAGGGTGTCTCTTACCACATAAGAGACAGGGAGCTGTTAGAACCTTGACTCGTGAGAGAGCTTCCTGACAGCCCTGTGAGAAGTGAGCTTGTCCCAGTGTTCGAGATAAAAACTGCAAAGCTCTAAACTAGGTCTGTGATAACTGGGGTGAAGAGGAGGAGCCGACTGGGGACGACACAGGACAGGGTGCAGGGAGGGAGAGAGCAGATTTGGGGCTGGGTTCTTCGATAGCCAGAGACCAGGACCACAGGCTGAGGGGGTACCAGTTCAGCGTGGGATGTGCTGGGCTTATAAGGGGTAGGGAAGGAAGTGCCGAGAAGCTGGTGGGAAGGAGCCTGGCGCTCCAGGGAAGACGGGCAGGAGCGAGGGGGTTGGGAAGCCTCGGCTCCGGTGCCCTGGAGACAGTGTAAAGGAGGGAAATGTGTCTTGATGACCATGGGGTGCTGCTACGTGGTGAAAGCAGGAACCGGAGCATCATGTGAGTGCTTGAGACTGATTCGCCTGTGTTCCACAGCTGTTCGTAGGAGGTTTAGTTGGGCCTCTTTAGACGTGGCACTCACCTGTGAGGGTGTTCAAGCTGGGCTGTCACCTGCCTTCTGTCCCCACCACCCATGAGCACCCGTGAGCACAGAGGGGTTGGCCGCTTCCAGCTGGGGTGCCTGCCCCTTCTAATTCGCTGACCTGGTAGCAGTTGTGGGCAGCACTGTTCCAGAAGAAAAATCAACGGAAAAGCAGAAATAAATGAATAGGAGAGTGAAGTCTGAGAAGTGTGTATTTGGTTTATTTGATTGGGAAGCTGGAGGAAAAGCCCAGACAAAGTTAGAAGTAAATGGTCTGCGGGTGGCAGGTGGCAGGTGGGTAAAGTGCTGGGTCCCCCACATGGCCGGCCAGTTAGGGTTCTGGGCCTGGCAGCTTGCTTTCTCACTCTCCCTCTCTCTGTGTCTCTGGTCAAATTAAAAATACTAGTAATAAGTAAAATTAAATAATTACTTTTTTTAGAGAGAGTTTTTGCTGTAAGGCGCATGTGCTGACTGGAGAGATAGAAAGCAAGAAATCACCCTCCATGGGGTGGCCACACAGAGTCCCTTCTCTTCCATTCTCCTCTCAGGATTTTGGGCATGCATGCACACGTGCCTGGCGTGAGTTTCAAGTCCCTGGTCCAGGACTTGTACTGCTGTCGGCCATGTGGGAGTCCAGCGATATAGCCATCTGCTGGCCCCACTGATTAAGGAAGTTTTTGTTTGTTTGTTTGTTTAGTTTTACTATAGGGCATGTGTACTCGGTGGAGAGAGAAACAGAGGGAAAGTAAAATGTCACCCCCTCAGTGGGGATGGTCATGCTGCATCCCTTCTCCATTCCCCTCTTGGGATTTTTGGCACACGCATGCACCCTGCGTGCTTTCCAAGCCACCGAGTCTGGGGCTCAAGCAACACAGCCAGCCACGTGGGATCCAGCTGCCTTAGCCACCACGCTGGCTGGCTGGCTGGCTGGGGAAGGCCCGTGGGGAAGTGTTTCCGGCGTTAGGGTAGCGCGTGCATGCTCGTGCGCACAAGGGAAAGGAGAAGCACCTTTGATGGGTCTCCAGCTCTCCAGCTTCTCAGGATTCTAGGCGCCTGCCTGCACACCCAGAGTGTTTTCAAGCCCCCCTGAGTATCCGAGCCCACGGTCAGCCACAGTCCCCAGTCTCACAGGGTACTGTCCTACCGTTGTGCCGCAGTGGCTGTGCCTAGTAAGAGAGGTTCTTTTGTTTTGCTTTGATTTAATTTTATTATCATCATAATCTTTTTTATTATATTACACTGAATCACATGTATCTTTACAGTGTATTACATTTCTTTTTCCAGCGTGATTACCATGCATATCAGTCGAGACAAAGACATTACAATCCACATCATCATCATCAAATAGCTTGTATCATTTTTTTCAGATTATTATTAGTAGTAGTAGTAAGAGAGTTTTGAAATTGACATTTCAAAGGCCTCTGAGACTTTACCTGTAGAAATAATGCAGTCTCAGAGGCCTTTGAACAACAGTCTGCCAGGTTAGGAGAATCTATACCTGTGAAGACATTTGGATATTCTGCCCAGGATTCTACCTTGAGATCCAGGTCAGAGCATTCAGTGTAGAACGTGACTGCACACATGGGTCGGTTACCATGAAAAGCTGGGACCCAGTCAGTGATCTGCGCTACCTTAGGTCTGTTGGCGGCGGCGAATGCTCTCGAGGACATAGCGCGCGCAGGGCAGACGAGAAGAGGCCATGAGATCGTAGTTGTGAGAGTGCGAAGCGGCTCCTGGGATGTGCGCAGCGGGAACTGCCGTGCGATATGACGGGAGACACCTCTGCCAGGCTGCCACCGGAGATTTGTATACGCTAGAAAAAATGCAACAGAGACTTCGAATCCTTTGCTTACACCTCTTTAAAGAAAAATCTGTGGAGAAGGGACTGGATTACCTGTTCACTTGCTGCCGATTTTCCCCTTCAGCTCACCAGTCATTCTTCCACATACCTAGCACTGAGCCAGGCCCTGAGGTTAGGAAATAGACGCACACGCCTTACACCTGACGGCCAGACGGGCGTGGTTGTCCTCACCCTCATGGCTGACTTTTGCCCACGCTGTGGCACGTGCCTGGCACTGGGCTACAGCAGCTTCTCACGCTTCAGCCTCACAATGACCCCATGAAGACAGGCTCTTGGTTTTTATTTTGCATTTTACGAGAAAACGGACCCTCAAATAACTGAGCTTGATAATTCTGATCAGAGGTCCTGTGGGGCCGGGTCTTCTGTGCAGGATCTTGGAGATGAGATTCAGCTATTGAGCGGCAGGAGGCCTCGAGAAGGACTTACGTTTCCTCGGCTGGCAACCCTCGCTTGTGCCCTGCCTGACTTGCGTGCAGGCGTCCTGCTAAGCGCGGTCCCTGCCTTGTCTCGTCCTCAGAGGGCTCTGCAGAGGCCCGGTTGCTCTTGGACAAGCAAGCTGGCAGGGTTGAGGAGCATGCCTGAGGTCGTAGGCCCCAGAGGTGTGCGGGCATGGTGCGCCCATCGCCATGCGATGCCACGTGGCGCCCACGCGCTCAGCCCCGCCCGCAGTCACTGCAGCTGTGAAAGGAGTGGGGTGCTGAGACCCGCGAGGTGCTTTGCTGAGGGTGAGCGTCTGAGAAACGCTGCTGGTGGAAGGGGTGGGAGAGGGGGTAGAGGGGAGAAGATGAGGGCTAGACAGGCAAGGTTGTGATAACGTGTACAGTATTCCCAACTGGACTGGTCTGAGGTGTACTTCATGTGTAAATCCTCTTTACAATCCAAATGATGTTATAGCAATCGAATGTATAAAAAAATAATAATATTAAAATTTTAAAAAAGGAAAGAAAAACATTACTGGGGCATTCTTACAGATTAAAGACAAAGCCTATGATAGTCTCAGGTCAAGTGACCTCAGACATGAAAATCCCAGGAACAGCTGGCCCAGCCAGGAGACTGGTCGTCTGTGCCGGTGAAGAGCTCACCGTAGGCCCTCTGTCTTCCAGATGTGATGGATGTAGCCTGGTCGCCCCATGATGCCTGGTTAGCCTCGTGCAGCGTGGATAACACTGTCGTCATCTGGAACGCCGTGAAGTTCCCAGGTCTGGGTCTTCTCCAACTGGTCCAGGGTGGAAACGGGCTGCCCCCAGGGGCACCACCGGCTGCTAGGTGCCGGGCTTTGTCCCCTTCCCCTTGGTGGCAGCAAGTGTATCTAGGCAATAACCCAGTTCTGTTTTCTTTATCATTACTTTTGATTAAGGTTTGAAAAGCGTGCCTCAGCTTGGGAGGGTGGCGCCTGGGCGACCAGCACTGGGGACCCGGGGTTCCCTAGGGCTGCATTCACCTCCCACCCTGAGCTCTGGCCTCCGCTCAGCTGCCGTCTCCTCTGTGAAGTCCTTGAGCAGATGTGGGCCGACACATACCCAGTTTTGCAAAAGACGAATGTTTTTACTCATTGTGTTTAAGTCACGACAGATGGCATGCCTGGCAGAATCCTGCAGTTCGTAGCTAGTGAGATACCGCCCCGTGTCCAGGCTGTATTTGGAGAGTCTCTCCTCACGGGCTAAAATTCATCAGGGACTTGGATCCAAGTCACCTTAACTCAAAGCCACCTGCATGCATGGGGACACTTGGTCTGGCCACGGCAGGGACAGCTTTAGACTGGCGTAGCATTTGCACTAGAGATCTGTAAGCAGTCTCCGTGCGCGCCTTGTTTTCAGCATGAAGTCCAAAAGGCCCCCTCTGCCCACAGCTGCGCCCTGAACTGTTAGGCCTGCACGTTATCAGAGAGGCACATCGGAGGACCGATGCCGTAGCCCAGGTGGGCACAGACTTCAGCCCTACACAGGACTGCCTGCTGCAGGCAGGGCACGGGGCACAGCCCCCAGCTGCACCCCCAGCTGCTTGCTCCTCTGGGGGTGTGCATGGCCTCAGCCTACCAGTGGTAGCCGGAACGGAGGGAAACTCCGCAGTACCTACCTCTTCGGTGTAGTCACTTCTCCGAGTCGTGTTTGTCTTGGTGGAGATCACGTTAGGGGCCTCTGTGCCGGGTGAGGGCAAGCCCAGGTGGACCCCTGAAGTCCCTTCTCAGATATCTGGCCCGTGGCCCGTGGACTGCAGCTCACGCGCTCTGTGTGAAGCCTTGTTTTCCCCTAGGGAACGCCTGTCCACATTTCTTTCACTTCACAGAAATTCTAGCTACTCTCAGGGGTCATTCCGGCTTGGTGAAAGGGCTGACGTGGGACCCCGTTGGCAAGTACATCGCCTCGCAAGCCGACGACCGCAGCCTGAAGGTGTGGAGGACGCTGGACTGGCAGCTAGAGACCAGCATCACCAAGCCTTTCGACGAGGTAACTGGGGCGGCCAGAGGGCAGCTACCCCAGCCCTCCTGACTTCCATGCACAGAGGGGGCTGGCCACGGATTGTTCCCTGTGGGGCCACGTACAGAGCAGGGCCTGAACAGACGCACCGAGGTTCTCTGAAATGGGCGCCCCGGCCCTAATAATTGGATTATAAACATCTTTTATTTCTGAAATAAAATGTCCAGCTTCGAAGTGAAAAAGATTTGCAGGTTATAGAGCCAAAGAGAACCTTGGGAAGTGCTGCACCATTGTGTCGCCGGCTTCCTGCCACAGGCGTGGACGACACTATTCCTTGCCATGAGGAGTTGACACCGAGCCACAGCTTTCAGGGTGGGGGACGGGTGGAGGAGGCTGGCCCTCGTTTGTCCTGACTGCTTGTGGCTGTGCCTGGCCACGTCCCTCTGCAGCCGTGCCAGCTTCTTCCTCAGGTGGAGTTAGGGGTACATTAGAGTCTGCAAATGTTGGAGACAACTGTGGTAGCCCCTGTGGTATCTTATGATCTCTTTCTCTATTTGAATTCTAACTTTATATGGAACCAGAGCTCAAGATCACTGCTTTTCATTAGACATCGAGCACCTACCATGTTTAAGGCATTGCTAGGTGAGGAAATAAAGTGGGCAGAGGGGGCCTCTCTCCCCCAAGCCCTACAGCCCTGAAAGAACGATAAGCGGACACACACGTCAGTCGTGGGTGGTGATGGCATGTCCAGACTGTGCAGAAATGGCCCCAGAGGAGCGATTGCCTGAGGAGGACTTCTCAGAGCAGGGGACAAGAGTGAATTTTGCAGGAAGAATAGGTCAGATGGGAGGAAAATGAAAATCAAGTATTCAAATCCCCACAACATTTGCAGACTCTAATGTACCCCTAACTCCACCTGAGGAAGAAGCTGGCACGGCTGCAGAGGGACATGGCCAGGCACAGCCACAAGCAGTCAGGACAAATGAGGGCTAACCTCCTCCACCCGTCCCCCACCCAGCTCTGGGCTTAGTTATAAGAGTTTTCACCTTTCTTAGTCTGGTCCTCTTTGCCTGTACCTGCCTGGTACAGGTGACATGGGCTGTTTTGCCTTCTGGAATTCTTCAAGGCTCCAGCTACCAGGCAGTGGGGGTGTCGTGAGTGGGGCTCCTAGGGCCTGCTCCAGGACTGTCTTGAAGGCCAGTGAGAGTTGCCAGTGCTCCTCAGCCTCTGGGTGGCCCCATCGTGCTCGGTGGTGTGCGGCCTGGACCGGGAGTTAAGGCAGGTGATGCCGCTGTGCCCTAGTCCTGTCCTCTACAAGCCCTGCAGGTCTTACCCCTAAGTCTTCAGGGCTGCCCCAGGCCAGCTTGAGCTTCAGGAGGCCGGCTTTGGACCCAGCTCATCTCACTGAGCAGGAAGAATGAAGTGAAGGGTTCTCTGCTGCTCCCTCAGTTCAGGCCCGGCGACTGCCTTTCTGCTGGGTGTTTTGCAGTGGAAAGGACTGGACAAACCTCTTCTCCTTTTCAGGGGGCCTCACCTCTCTCCAGGTGAGGAGAGAGGCTCAGGAAAACAGGTAGTGCCTCAGGGTGACTGACCTGTGACCCTGCACCACAGGCCCAGCCAGGCGCCCGAGTGTCAGCAGAGCTCTGTCTCCTCTGCTGCTTTTCACACGGATGCTCTGCAGACATCACATGGTGGGGTGACAGGTGCTGTGCGGAAGAAGCAGGTCAGTGGTCACATAGACGTGGCCCTTGCCAAGCTGAAGGTTCTGAGAGGTGGACTTCGTGCAGATCCCCTCAAAGCCTGTACTTCCGTGCTGTCACCCGTTCAGCTCTCGTGGGGAAGTAGAGGATGCTGCAAACTCATTTGACAAAGAACCCTTCTTGTTGGGCCATATGGAGAGACCAGAGTGACAGCTGGCAGTGTAGCCAGAAGTTTGGGGTGCACACTTCACCGTCGTACGTTTGTAAGCCAGAGTTCAACTTGGTTCATGAGGGCCGCAGCTTTGTTCACGAGGTCAGCCTGGAGCTCGTTTCAAGTGCAGGTGTTTCTTTCAGTGTGGAGGGACGACCCATGTGTTACGGCTCAGCTGGTCACCCGACGGGCATTACCTGGTGTCTGCCCACGCCATGAACAACTCCGGCCCCACCGCCCAGATCATCGAACGGGAGGGCTGGAAGACCAACATGGACTTTGTCGGGCACCGGAAAGCCGTGACTGTTGTGGTGAGTGTGCTCGGCCTTGGGAAGTCCTGGCTGGCTGCTGGCAGCACTCGAGGTGGGCTCCCGCAGTGGCCTGCTGCCCTCACGGCTTGAGAGTGCCGAGCTCCCTCTGGGAGCCTCCCTGAGACCGGGTCACGTGGGAACCAAAGTAACAGGCTGCAGGGCCCAGCCGCGTGGATTCTCGTTTCATTTTAATACTGTCTTTAAATATTTTTAAACTCATTTGACAAAATAGAATACATGCATGTTTTGCTGGCAGACTTTCACATGGTGGGTATCACCCACGCCAGTCTGGGGCTGGGGGCATTGTAGCTGCACACTGACCTTCTACCCCCCGGGCCCAGCACATGCCCCTCACCTGGCTCCAGTGAGTGCAGGTGTGGTCCGGGTGCCCCAAGGGCCGTGCTCGCCCCACGGCCAGCAATGGTGAGTCGGAGCAGCCAGGCCGCCTGGGGATGCCCGCGTCCTGTCCTGAGTTGGTGCGGCCCACCCACTCTTGATGTGAGGATAAGGGGTGCCAGAGACGGGAGCTGCTCCTCGCCTCTCGGGCTCAAGGGAGCTTCTGGCCACTTCTTGTACGCTTGTGGATGACTTTAATGGAAGAGTGGCCCGAGGTGCCCAAAGCCCACTTTGAAGTAGCAGCAGATAATCTATGAGAACCGGAATTTTCTCCACACTGGACAACCAAAGGCAGCAAGTAGATCAGCGGGCTACGGCAATAAACAGGGTCATCTGGGATCCGGGTCAGAGCGGGCTCCTCGTGGCCTGTGTTTACATGGGTATAATAAATAAGACTCTCACGTTGTACCTGTCATGTCAATTTTATACAAATAAATAAATCACTACTTTTTTCGTATTGGAGCCCACGTAGAACTTTGTTTGAAACGGGCACCTTGTTGCCGAGACGCTCGGAAGCCACTGCTGCCCCGTTGGTCGGTGCTCCCCCCTGCTGTGCTCCTGTGGTCCTGGCGGCCACCTGCAGGGCACTTCCCTGAGGGGCCCGTGGAACTCCTGAGGCCCGCCAGCCCCTGGGCAGCAGCGGAGACTCCAGCCCAGGGCACACGCCTCCAGGTGCCACGTGCTGCAGCCCCCCCCTCCCCCCAGCCATTCCTGCCTCCTCCCAGGCCGAACGACACAAGTTCTCCATCCTCAGTCCTGCCTTAAGGATTCCAAGAGCTCCCGTACCTCGCAGTCCAGGAAGGCGGCTGGGAGCTCGCGTGTACTCCCAGCCCTTCCACAAGC
The DNA here is from genome assembly GCA_026018925.1 of Tupaia tana. NCBI lineage: Eukaryota > Metazoa > Chordata > Mammalia > Scandentia > Tupaiidae > Tupaia > Tupaia tana. Next base: position 28,839,441 of record JAKSZU010000026.1, on the reverse strand, counting down.
GACAGCCAGGCTACCCTGGGGGGGCTCCCGCACTAAGCAGCCCGTCATGTACCTTAGTAACTGCTGTGGGCGCCTGGCCCAGGTCGAGCCCTCGGGCGGAGCGGATCTGTGCTAGACAGCTCTGCACAGCTCCCGGTGGCTGTCTACCAGTGGGAGGGGTTACAGTGAGTCAGACCTCGAGTGACCAGGTCCGTGTCCCGGAGGCCCCCTGCAGGCTTGGATTCTTCCAAGCCCCCTCCCCAGGCCAGGAGGAAAGGAGAGGGCCACTTTCCATTTCTCCCACCCCACTCACATGCTAGCTCGAGATGAAGAGTTCTGTAGAGCCAGCTGCCACCCACAGTCACCACTGGCTCATCTGGTGACTGCACTGCTCTCTGACACCCCCAGTCCCCCTCTCTGTCCCTCGTGGAGGGTCGTCCAAGCCGTTCTGAGCATAAGATCACGAACGCTCAGTGCCTGGGCCCTGAGAATGTCTGCAGAGGACTCCCACGAGCGGGCTGCGACTCGGGTCTGTTTCCGACGTTTGGGTGTGGGGGACATGCCGACGCTTGATCATTAATTACCTGAACATTTGTTATTTGGCTTTAGAAATTTAACCCCAAAATCTTCAAAAAGAAGCAGAAGAACGGGAGTTCCGCGAAGCCCAGCTGCCCGTACTGCTGCTGCGCGGTGGGCAGCAAGGACCGCTCGCTCTCTGTCTGGGTGAGCCACCTCCTGCGCTGGGCTGCGGGGCGGGCAGTGTGGGCTGAGGGGCCGTGAGACCGTGCCTCCGCGACGCGCCTCCCGAGGGGTCCTGAGGATGAGCGTTCTCCCTCAGGTCTTTCAAGGAAGGGGAAGGTACCTCCTACTCTGGGTGGTGCTCGGTGGACTCTGCCATGCTGGGCTCAGCCCTCTGGAAGCCCGTAGGCGCTCCTGCTTCCCCGGGAGCCACGCCAAAGGCTGGACCTGACCCCAGCCAGAGCAGCTCTGTGCCCAGACTCGGGCAGCACCTCAGTGAACAGTGCTGTGGTTGGCATGTCATGTTTGCTTCCCGCTGGGAAAAGTTTCGTGTTGGGGACCAGCAGGTGGCGTCATGGTTACATTGTTGGATTTCCACATAGTCGACTGCAGTTTGAGTCCCTGACCCAGTGGCTTAGATCTGCTGCTGGGCGTGTGTGCGTGCATGTCCAAAATCCCGAGTGGAGAATGGAGGAGAAGGGATTGTTGCATGGCCATCCCCCCAGGGAGGTGATTTCTTGCTTTCTGTCTCTCTCTGGCAAGCGCATGTGCCCTACAGCAAAAATCTCTCTCAAATAAAAAAGAAAGAAAATGTATTTGTGTTGGACCAGCACTGTCGCCAGATCCCACATGGCTGACTGCCATTCAAGTCCCAGACCTGTAGGCTTGAGAGACATGTCAGGCACGTGTGTGGGCGTGCGTGACTGGGGTCCTGGAGGAGGGAGAGATGGAGGAGGAGGGATTGCAGCACAGCCGTTCTCCATGAGGGATGCTTTCTCCACTGCTCTGTCTGTCTCTCTGTGGTGAGCGCACGTGCTCTCGGCAAAAAAAGGAAAATCTTCCTGTTGACATCTGACATTTATAAAGCATATCCACCTGAAAGATATACAGCTCAGAGAATTGTCCTAGATCTTAACACCAGTGTCTCCACAGCCCAGCACACTCCTCGTCTCTGCCTGGTCTCGGTCCCACCCCCCGTCAAGGCAGTCACTCTAACGACGTGTCACGTTAATGTTGCCTGTTCTCGAACACTGTCAGTTCCGTTGTGCAGTGTTTATTATTTTTGGCATCTTGAGTGTCTTTCCCTTGGCATAACGTCTCCGAGACCCGTGTGTGTGTGTGGGTGTGTAACAGTTACTCGTTCCTTATCGCCGCGCCTGTCCTACCATGTCAGTACACTGCTGTTTGTCTGTTTGCTCTCCTATCGCTGGTCATCAGGGAGGTGACAGCTTTGAGATAGTGTGACTGACACTGGTCGGGCATCTTCTTATAAATCTTTCTGTGAACATGTGTTTCCATTCCTTTTGCGTATATATGTAAGAGTAGAATAACTGAAATTAAAAGACAAACAAAAAATAGCACCAAGCATTGGCCAGGATGTGGGTAGTTGGAACTGATACATTGCTGAGGGGTGTTTAAGGTGATCCGAGCACTTTGGAAAAGCGTTTGGCAGGTCAGTCTAGTGGATCAAAGGAGTTGTATCCCACACGGCTGATCACAGTTCAAACCCCAGCCTCTGTGACTTGAGAAACACCAGGTGTGTGTACATGCATGAATGTGTGCCCCAAATCCCAGCAGCATGGAGAAATGGAGGAGAAGGGATTGCAGCGTGGCTATGCCCTTCTGGAGGTGCTTTCTCCCTCTTCCCCCCACACCTTCTGGCAACTTGAATAAAAGAAAGCATCTGGCATTTTTCTAAAGCTAAGCATAATGGCCCAGCAGTTCCACTCCCGCGTGTACGCCCAAGATAAGTAAGTGCTTATGCCCACCATGAAAGCCATGCAGAACTTTCCCTGGCTTGCCTTCTTTCTGTCATAGCCATTACGCTAACTGCTGGTTCCCAATAAAGTAATTCTTTAAAAATAAGGAAGGAAAGAAAGAAAGTTAGTTGTAGGTTTGAAGGTTATCCTCTCGTTGCATGTATGGGTTTGTTGCAGAGAAATCTATTGTTGTGGGAACCAGCAGTTAGCGTAATGGCTATGTCGCTGGACTCCCACGTAGTCGACCATGGTTCGAGTCCCGGACCCGGTGGCTTAAACTCACGCTGGGCGCCTGTGCGTGCGTGCCCAAGTTCCCAAGAGGAGAATGGAGGAGAAGGGATTGCGGCGTGGCCATCCCTCCTGGGGGGTGATTTCTCGCTTTCTGTCTTTCTGGAGAGCGCATACACCCTATATCAAAAACCTCTCAAAAATTTTTAAAAAGAAAGAAATCTAGTGTGTACACTGTGATTTGCTTTTCATTTGCTCACTGTTCGTGTAACACCCCTCCTAGAACCTGAGCCTCATGCCCTATTAGGCAGTTTCAGGCATTCCTTCCTGGCTTCCCAGCCCGGGGCACATTCACAGTTCTGCAGCCGAAACACCAGACAGTGGTGCTCACGCCGTAGGATGCTGAGGCCACTGGGGCGCACAGGCTCCGGGTTTCAGGGCGTGCGTGGGCACGTCTCTGGAAGCAGAGGCAAGGCTCTTTTTTCTGGAAGAGGAGTTTGGGTGGGGGCAGGATTCCAGGTAGCTCAGACTCTGGCCTTTCCCAGGACGAGGGTGGCCACAGCTCCTCCTTACCTACACAGGGGTCCAGGCTGCAGGTGGGAGACCCTAACAACACCCTGAGCGCCGGCCTTGGGGGGGGAGCGTGTCTCATCTAGCCCCCCATCCTGCGACTCCGAGCCTGTCGTAGGGTGGCCAGACACTTGTGTATGAGCGATGGCCACGGGGTCAGTGTGAGCTAGCATTGGAGCCACCAGGCAGTGACAGGCACATGGTGAGTACTGCGCAGCCATCAGGAAAGGGTCTCACGGCGTAGCGGCCACATTCTCGGACTGTGGTAAATGGCAGGCAGACACAGGCTGTTGTACAGTGGTGCCAGATGAGACACAACGTTCCACAAGGCGAGCCCATGTGAGAAGGCTCTAGGTTCACGTTCAGGGCTTCCTTGAGCACACCAAGCACACACACACGCCCACGCCTGTGATCGGGGCTGGCTGAATTGCGAGATGGAGCCATACATCGAGACCCTGTTAGGGTGCTCTCCCTCCATCTGTCTCATTCGTGGAAAAAATAAATAAACTTTAAAAAAAAAGAAAAAAAGGCAGATAGAACCATGTCCCTTATTTGGAAGAATAAAATAAGTATTTGCCCAAGATAGACCAGAAGAAACATATTCCTCAATGTATTAACCATAGCTGACTTTGAGTCTGGATTACGGGTGACTCTCTCCCTGGTCTTGGTGTTTCCGTACCATCTTTGTGTAACTGGTGACAGCACACCTCGGAGAGATGAGTTCCAGAGCTCCGCAGGCCCAGAGAAGGTGTGCTTTGTTCTCCAGGGCCAGCTCCTTCCCTGCCCAGGCCACGGCATCCTGTCCTCCGCTCCGTAGAGCTCTGAGCCCCATCCTGGGCCGCCTCTGCTCAGATCCTAGCCTTCCAGAACCCCCCACTCTGCCCTGTCCGTGGCTGGTTGTCCACGTATCAAGCCTTCTCTCCTGCAGCCCACCGTGAGCCGTGCTGACGGGATCACCTTGAGAGACTTCTTTTGGGCAGGCTTGGGTCCCCGCAGTCGGGTTTGCTGTTTGTCTGGGTAGTGTGGCATATACCCCCATGCCAGCAGCCTGACCGAGCTTCTAGGCTGAAGGCGTTACCTGAGCCAGGCGCACAAACAGCCGTCTTCAGGGTTCGCGTAACCTTTGCTGCTTCTTCCCTTCCAGCTCACGTGTCTGAAGCGGCCTCTGGTGGTCATCCACGAGCTGTTTGACAAGTCCATCATGGACATCTCTTGGTAAGGTGGAGCCGGTCTTGGTGCGCAGGCTGGGGAAGGGAGAAGCCACACCGGGGCCCTCCCGGGTGTGACTGGGGCCGGGCGGCCAGTGGGTTCGCGCCAGGCACCGTAGCCGGCACAGACCCCAGGGCGGTGTGTGCCTGGAGCCTGCCGTGGGGAGGATGTGCCGTCCCGGATAGCATTTGCCCTTGGAAGATGCCTTCTTAGGCAGACGGGAATTTGTCTGCGACAAGGACAACGGGGGTGGTCCTGGTGAGGCCCCGCTTGACTGTCGTTACGTGAACCGTGTCTGCTTGGGCCTGGAGCAGACACATTCTGCTTCTCAGCCACTTTGTTGGATGTACACTCCCTGAAGTGCTTTTTTCAATGGTTTCCCAAATAAGATGAATAAAATTCTTATAAGACATATGCTAAGGGAGGCTTTGTACGAGTACTTAGAATGAAAGGGTGCCAGGCCCTCTGGGACGAAATTGCCACCCCCGAGCCTTCAGCCACCCAGGGAACCAAGGGTCTCCATTGTCTGCCTAGAGCGCTGAGGCTGGCCCCAGGGCGTGGGGTCCACCTCAGGTGGTCGCAGCCAGACGGCTGACGGCCGGCTTTTCCAGGACCCTGAACGGGCTGGGCATCCTGGTGTGCTCCATGGACGGCTCCGTGGCATTTCTCGACTTCTCCCAGGACGAGCTAGGAGACCCCTTGAGTGAGGAGGAGAAGGTAAGCTGGTCGCCCGTGTACTGCCAAGTGCGTTGGGGCCGCGGAGGTAGCCATGACAGCTCTGAGAGCCACCTGGGATTAGACGCTCTTCTCATGGGACACACAGACACAGCGATCCCCAAGGCATAGATGTCTGTAGGCTGCAGCCCTTACCCCCTTTACAGAATTCCACAGGAGCCTGTTGGGGGCCAGCCGGGTGTCATGCTGGTTGGGGAGGCTGGATCCCGCAAGGCCAGCTGCGCAGCTCAGGTCTCAGGCCTGGCGGCCCGGAAAACACCCGGTGTGTGCGTGCACACCTGACATCCCGAGACAAGAGTGGAGGAGAAGGACTGCAGCATGGCCATCCGCTCCCAGGGGTGATTTCTCACTTTCCCTTTCCTCAACAAGCACACACACCCTGTGGCAAAAATCTAAACAAAGAGGACAAAATTGAGGGCATCTCTCCTTGAGATGCTAAGAGGCCACCCCCCGGCAGGCTTCCACCCTGGGAGAGCTCTGGGGTGACCCCACGTCACCTCCCCACTGTACGGACACCAGCGAGCACGGTAGTGATGCTGGGCGTCCACCACGGACTTTACAGCAGGGGCTCCAGGCTGTGCATTCTGCATAATTTTTTCACTTAAATTGCACAAAACTCTTGAAGTCAAGGCTCTTCTTATTCTAGATCTGTGAGGTAACTAAGCCTCAGAAAATAGCACAGCCCGTGGCCAGGACCATACATGGCCCTTAGTAGGAGGACAGAAGTGTGAACCCAGCCAGCTGTGGGGCTGGCCCCACCCCGTGCTCTGCAAGGGCTCTGGGGAAGGTTCTGCTTTACCTGCCCTCGACTCAGGTGTTGTGTCAGCCTGGTGCTCTTCATTTCGTCGAAGCCAAGGTCATTCCACTGTTCAGCACAGACCGTAGGGCAGGTGTTTTCATGCCGGCTGTCTCGCTCAGTGCCATCCCCAGCTGGGCAGGGCAGGAGACCTCAGCAGAGCCGTCTAGTCTGATGGGCAGAGGGCAGGTGCAGGGACGAGAGCCTCCTCAGGGCCCTCCTGTTCTCAGAGCAGGAGAGGCCACGCTGCAGCCGGCACAGGCCTTGCCAGCGCTTGGTGGGACGTACTGGGAGGAGCTCTGTGCCCTCTGAATGACACTAGTGCTGCGGAAGTGCCCTCTTACATTACTGCGCACATAAAAGCCCAGGTTGGGTTTCTGTTTTTTCGACTGTATCTAGAAAGGGGCCTGGCTCCCCCAGTCACTTTTCATTGAAGAAACGAGTATCTGAGTGGCCTCAGGTCTTCCTCCCACCTTGTCCGTGTCACCAGGGACCCTGGGAATCAAGCCCATCTAGCGTACGGCCTCCCAGACCACAGGTGGAGACCCTGTGTTGGAGGGACACTGGAGAAGTCTCAGCCCAAGCCTGAATTGTGGCTCACGGTTCCAGGGCATGGATGCAGGAGAGACGGGGCAGGAGCCGCAACAGGGAGACAGGGCGGTTCCTGGCACCTGTAGGCCCCACAGGAACAAGTCCCAGGAGCTATCCCGAAAAGGCGCCTCCCACCCCGTGTGCAGCAGGGTCCTGAGCGGAAGGCGTATGGGTCACTGCACAGGCCCACTGGTCTGCTCCTCGGCACAGTTACGAGCACCAGTCTTACGGTGTGCTGCTCTGCTGGGGCTCCCGCTGAGCTCGTTATGGCGCAGGACTGGCAGGCCTCAGGCCAGCGAAGGGGCAGAGCAGGTGTCCCCAGGCCTGCCGAGCCGAGCCTTCCCTTGCTCTCAGCAACACCATCAGCAAGCTCGTGGGCCCTTGGCCCTCGGCACCGGTGTCTACTAACAAGGACAGTGAGAGCAGACCTTTGGTCCCAGGGCCTGATTTCCGAAGAGTATGTGAAGTGCTCACCGTGGTATCGTGTCAGCCTGGTGCTCTTCATTTCGTCGAAGCCAGGGTCATTCCACTGTTCAGCACAGACCGTAGGGCAGGTGTTTTCATGCCGGCTGTCTCGCTCAGTGCCATCCCCAGCTGGGCAGGGCAGGAGACCTCAGCAGAGCCGTCTAGTCTGATGGGCAGAGGGCAGGTGCAGGGACGAGAGCCTCCTCAGGGCCCTCCTGTTCTCAGAGAAGGAGAGGCCACGCTGCAGCCGGCACAGGGGCTCACAGGCCGTGTCTCTCCCACCCCTCTCCTAGAGCCGCATCCACCAGTCCACCTATGGCAAGAGCCTGGCCGTCATGGCTGAAGCCCAGCTCTCCACGGCCGTCATCGAGAACCCCGAGATGCTCAAGTACCAGCGCAGGCAGCAGCAGCAGCAGCAGCTGGACCAGAAGAGCACTACGGCCAGGGAGACGGGGTCCGCTGCCTCCGTCGCCGGCGTTGTCAACGGGGAGAGTCTGGAAGACATCAGGAAGGTGAGGCTGCAGCCCAGCGCGCTGGAGATGTGGGCACGTGCCCAGGGGCAGGGCGAGGGGAGCAGGCAGGTGGTACGTGACGTGACAGCCTGGATCCGGCATGGAGGTGAGGTCGCAGGCAGAGTGGGAGGAGGATGTGTGCTGAGCCAGGGCAGGCGGTCCTGCTGCCCACAGTTGTCAACGGCCTCCTTGTCCGGGGTGCCCCGGGTGAGGTCTCTTGTAGCTCTGCTCTAAACCTGAACCTGCCGGCCTTTCTAGGAAATTCTGGGTGCCGGGAACAGTGGGTTTCAGATTCTGCTCTGGGCTCCCTTTCTTCATCTGGAACCCAAATGTTTCATGGGGGGTTGGAAGTGGGGCAGGAACAGGGTAGGAAATAACGATGTCACCCCAGGAGCTTAAACCATCTCCAGAAGCTTGGTGTCCAGGGGCTAAGGGGCAACTCGCACCCCCCTGGCAATTCAGGAATACTGTGTGGTGGAGCCCGTAGTTATGGGCCTCTAGTGGAAGAAAGGGCTCTGTGATGGAAGACACTTGGAAATCACTGGCGTGGTGACGCGGGGCTCCGTCCTCCAGCTCCTGGTGGGGTGGGCAGAACCTGGGCGGGCCTGTGGTGCTGAGAGAGGGTGCTTGGGCCTGGGAGCTTTCTGTCTCTGTCTCTGTTCTCTGCTGTGCGGGAGGTCGGGTACATACCCTCAGTTTGTCCTTTGTTTGAGCAGCTTGGTTTTAACTGTCCTAGAAAGACTACCACAAGGGACACTTGAATAAATTTCGTAGGACCGGCCCCATAGCCTGGTAAAGAGCCAGATCCCACACGATCGACCGTGATCTAGTCCCTGCCCTTGTGGCTTAGGAAATATGCTGGGGTGTGTGCCCGCGGCCCACGTCCAGGCAGAATGGAGAAACGAGGGAGAAGGGACTGTCGTGTGGCCACACCCCATTGGCAGTGCTTTCTTCCTCCTTCTGTCTCTCACTGTCTCTCTCTCTCTCTCTCTTTGGCGAGTGCACTTGTCCTCTAACAGTTAAAAAAAAGTACATTTCTGGGGGCCGGCAGGTGGCACGGTGGTTAACGGCACTGGCCTCCCGGATGACCGACCACAGTCGAGTCCCGGACCTGGCAGCTTGCTTTCTCACTTCTCTCTCTCTAGTCAAATTAAAAAAATAAGTAAGTAAATAAATAAAGCTAAATAAAATAATTATTTTTTTAAAAAGTACATTTCCTTGAGAGCTTTATTTTTTTTTAAGCCCACTATATTAGGGTATAATTGGCATACCAAAAGCAGAACATATTGGGTACAACTTAATAAGTCTGACACCAAGGACAAATTCTGCACGATACCACTTTCTTGAGGGCAAAGATGGCCACACAGAAGCAGAGTGGAAAGGTGGGTGCCAGAGGCTGGGGGAAATAAAATGGGGAAGTATTAGTGTCGGTGTCAGTCATGCAAGGACGGTGGATCTCACACTAACTCTTCTTACCACAAAAAGAAAAGCTTCGTTTATATTTGTATTCTTTGTGGTTGGCAGAAACTTTCTCATTCACTTTTGTGACTCTGTTTTGCCAGAATCTGTTGAAGAAACAAGTTGAGACCCCGGACGGCAGACGGTCGGAGGAGAATCACCCCTCTCTGCATAGCACAGCTGGACACCGGGTACTCATTCGTTCACCGAGCTTTCTGGGACCTTGTCTGGGAAGGTCTTCCTCTCTCTCTTCACCAGCTAGCACTTCCCAGGCTCTGGGGCTACCTTGACTCGTAGACTATGAGAACAAGAGAGTTGAACCCAGCTTCCAACCAGCCTCGGTCCCCGCACTTCTCCCAGGGTCCTTGACTCGTGCCCAGGGCAGGGGAGAAGTTGGGGCAGGCCACAGACCAGGGCGCCTTCTCAGGGCCAGTGCATCTGCCGTGCTTCACTGGGGCACTCGGGGACACAGGAAAAGCGGTCGGGCTGATTGGTTTTCTTTTTTTTCTTTTTTCTTTTTTTTTTTCCTTCTATGATGTTCTTTTTGTGGTTTTGAAATTACACATACACGGGCTAGCAGGTGATGTGGAGATAAAGGCACCTGGGTCCCACATAGCCAACTGCACAGTTCGAGTCTCAGACTCAGCAGCTTGAAAAACACGCCAGGTGCATCTGTTCGCATGCCCAAATGCCTAGAGGAGAATGGAAGAAAAGGGATTGCAGCGTGGCCATCCCCCTGGGGGTGATCTGTCACTTTCCCTCTCTCTATCTCTCTGCAGCAAACACACACACCCCGTAGCAAACTACAAAGAAGAAAAGAAAAGAACTATTCACATACATTGTTGAAAACTGAAATAGTAGTGAAAGTCCCAGGAATACAAACATTATTCACTATCCAGTCTCCCAGCTATGATCCCTGTCCACACCTGATACCTGTACTTCCCGACTTCTTCCCCACTTACCATTGTATCTTCACTGTTCCTCCATGTAATAAACCATCCTCCGAAGCATTTGCTTGCTGATTACCCAGGCGCCTGTCCTGTGAACGCACTACGTTTACCTAACCAGCCCTTCACTGCGGGCGTGGAGTCGCTGTCCCGAAGTTCTGGTTGTAAATGATCTCTGAGCACACCTGACTGCTCCCTCAGGGTAACTCCTGGAAGCGGAATCCTGGGCAGAAGGATGGAGGGGCACTGACTTGCGGGGAGCAGGGGTAGCGCAGACTCACGCCGGATGCTGCAGTTTCAGCCTCTGTAGTCAGGCTTGCCTTTGCGCTGGCCTCTCTCCCTAAGACGGTGTGCTCATTGAAAGGATGGTCAGGCCCTGTGGGAAGGAAATACACACTGCCCCCAGCACAGCTCTGGGTTTTATACTCTCAGCCGATGGCTCAGGGCAGCAGGAGGCCCTTCTCGGACATTGCCACGGTGCATTTTGCAGTTGTCGTTCATGAATCGTTCCAACCACTGGCTCATACAGCGTGCTTATTTGGCCTCCTGTCAGGTGTGCCGGCTCTGCGGCCCCAAGAGGCAGATGCCTGGCTGGGTGGGGCCAGAGCGGAGTCTCTTGACTCCTCCCAGAGAAGTGATTTTTCCTTTGCCTAAGCCCGTTCCCCATCTTGAAACTGCAAGTGTCAGGCCACCTGATCCCGCTTATTAGGACCAAGTGAGCTCAAGTGGGCGCATTTGCTTTGAGCTCTGCTGCCTCTAGGAGTGAGGCAGGAGGTGGTGCGGTTTCGTCTTGTGGATCCTTTTAAGAGCCCTTACCTGGTGGGGAGGCACAGGAGGTAGGTGGCATCCCAACTGGCCTTGAGAAAGCTTTCTGCCACACACACACATTTCCAGCACTAAGACTTGATTCTTTCTATCCTTTAAAGACATACTCACCCTCCCAAGTCCCATATTCAAACAGGTAACAATAGGAGTAGTAATTATTAGTTTAGTTAAGAAAGAAATGAAAAAGCACAAATATTTAAGGTAGTTGTAGGTGGAAAATTAGCACAGATGTAGGGTAAATTAAAAGGATGAGGTCTGGTTCCACGGTCTAGTGGTTAAGGCAGCCAGATCCCACAAGGCCAACCACAGTTCGAGTCCCAGACCCAGCAGCTTGAGAAGCAGTCTGTGTGTGTGTGTGTGTGTGTGTGTGTTTGCCCAAATTCCGATAGGAGAGAGGGAGACAAGTTTGCAGCATGACCATTCCACATGGGGTGCTCTCTCTCTGTCTCCTTGTTTTTCTCTGGCAAGTGCATATGCCCTCTATCCAAAAAAAAAAAAAAAAAAAAAAAAGATAAGAGACTTTTTTACTGAATTCTATGTAGATCAGTTTGAAAGTAGATGATATTTAAGAAAACAAAATGCTGAAACTGAGGAATTACTGTAGAAGAAACAAAGGATACTATCAAAGAGCCAGCCCATTAAAGCCACCAAACTGTAAAGACTTCACAGGGACATTGTAACAAACCTTTTTTTTTTTTTTTTTTTTTTTTGGTAGAAGTTTTTGCCTTAGGCGTGTGTGCTCACCAGAGAGAGTGACAAAGACAGTGAGGGGGAAAGTGAGAAATCACCCCCTGAGAGGGTGTCCACACCACAGTCCATTTCCCTCCTGGGATCTTCGACACGCACGCACACGTGCCCAGTGTGAGTTTCAAGCCACCAGGTCTGGGACTTGAACTGCAGTCGGCCATGCAGGAGTCCAGCAACATAACCGCTAAGCCTTCTGCTGGCCCCGTGTAACAAGCTTTATAGGAACAAATGACTAATCAAGATGAAAATATTCTAGAGCATAGAAAATAAGAAAAGCTTGCAAATGCTTTTCTTGAACTGAACAGAGTATTTCCCAAGCTAAGGAGAAACATTATAGGGTCATTGGAAAAGTTATGGCGTTTTTTTTCCTATGCAAAAATGTGTCACGACTTTTCGGACTACTCCATACGTTCTAGATCATTTCCAAGTGTCAATGCAAAATTCTCAATAAAATGATAACAAACAACCTTACTGCATGATGAAAGGCTAATGTACCATGAGCAAATAAAGTTTATTTCAGGAAAGTAAGGAATTTCCATTTTTGGGAAACTGTTAGTTCTGCATGTCACTAGATAAAAATAATTATGTGATCACTTCATAGATGTTTAAAAGACATTTTTGTAACATGCAGCATTGTCCTGAATTAAACCCAATTAAATGGGAGTAGATAGATGCCTCTTAACCTTGATAAATTAACTTTAAAATCTAAACAAATATCTACTCTTGTGACTGTAACTTAACAAAGCTATAGAACTCCTAGTCCGAGCATTTAGTCAAGAGAGGAATAAATTGGTAGAATTTATCATTATTTAAGGATCCTATAATCAGTGAGAGAATCAACTGGAAAAACTGCCATAAAAAATAAAAGAGGATGGGACCAGCAGTTAGCGTAACAGCTATGTCGCTGGACTCCCATGTAGCCGACCACAGTTCGAGTCCCGGACCCGCTGGCTTAAACTCACACCGGGCACATGTGCGTGTGTACCCAAGATCCCGAGAGGAGAATGGAGGAGAAGGAATTGCAGCGTGACCATCCCCCCTGGTGGGTGATTTCTGTCTCTCTGTTCTCTCTGTCTTTCTGGCGAGCACACACGCCTGATAGCAAACACCTCTCAAAAAAAAAAACAATAAAAGAGGACGATAAGGTGGGTGGATATAATCAACAAGGAGCAAGTGGCATCCAGAACCTTTAGAGGATATAAAGGAAGTAATCACATTCACAAATGAAACCCTAGGGGACCAGCAGATGGCGTAGTGGGTACGTCGCTGGACTCCCACATGGCCGACCTTGGTTTGAGTCCTGGACCGGGCAACTTCAAACTCAGGCTGGGCACGTGTGCATGCATGCCCAAAATCCCGAGAGGAGACTAGAGGAGAAGGGATTGCAGCGTGACCATTCCCTCCAGGGGCTGATTTCTCTTTTTCTATCTCTCTTACAAGCGCACACACCCTATAGCAAAAATCTCTCTTAAAAACAGAAACAAATGAAATACCTAGAATGTATTGATAACAAGAAGCATAGATCTGTATGATGAAAAAAAATTGAAGACTCTGGTAAAGTGCCCTAAAAGACAACGCAAAGAGATGCTCAGAAATGTAGCTAGGATGACTCAGCGTCATCAAGTTGGCAGTTCTCCCTGAAGCTGTACCCGTGTGGCCGACTGCAGGTTGGGGTCTCCAGAAACACACCAGCACACTCCAGTGTGCCGAAGAGCCTGATGAGCTGAGTCTCGGGGAAGGGGGTCTCGGTGCGGCCAGACCCTGTTAAGAATAATTCCCCCCCGTCCGTCCCTCTCTCCCACTTCTGTGCATATGTGCCATACATGTGTTCTCCATCATGAATAAGATAAATACAACTTTAAAAAAGTAGTAGTAATAGCCGATAACCAGGTAGAACAACAGATGAGGAACATGAACAAACAATTCACCTGGAAAGGAACTGAAATGTTTTTTATGAAAAAAAAAATCATCTATCGGATTGTCGAGTATCAAGAAATGTAATAAAAAATGTTAGTAAAGGTGTGGGGACATAGGCACTCCTAGCTATGACTTGTAATTAAACCTCCACAGAGCACTTCAGAAATACACGTCAGGGACCAGCAGTTAGCGTAATGGCTCTGTCGCTGGAGTCCCATGTAGTTGACTGTGGTTCGAGTCCCGGACCCGGTGGCTTAAACTCATGCCGAGCGCGAGATCCAGAGAGGAGAATGGACAAGGTCATCTGTACTTTCTGTAGTAACGGGGTCGCTCTCTCCACAGGGGCCAGGTTAGAATTTTCTCTCTGTCTTCGTGTCTTCTTATAGAAGAAGTAAATGAATAAGCCTTTTTCTTTAAGTGATACAATTTTTTTTTTTTTTGAGAGGTTTTTGCTGTAGAGCGCGTGCGCTCACCAGACAGACAGAGAGACAGAAAGCGAGAAATCGCCCCCAGGGGGGATGGCCACGCCGCAATCCCTTCTCCTCCATTCTCCTCTCAGGATCTTGGGCACGCACGCACACGCACCTGGTGTGAGTTTAAGCCGCCAGGTCCGGATGCTAACCGTGGTCGACTACGTGGGAGTCCAGCGACATAGCCATTACGCTAACTGCTGGTCCCCTGATACAAATATTTTTTTTAATCAAAAATCAACAGCGAGGGACCAGCAGTTGGCATAATGGCTATGTCACTGGACTCCCATGTAGTCGACCGCGGTTCATGTCCAAGACCAGGTGGCTTAAACTCACGCCGAGTGCGTGTGCATGCGTGCCCAAGATCCCGAGAGGAGAATGGAGGAGAAGGGATTGCGGCGTGGCCATCCCCCCCGGGGGGGGGGGGGTGATTTCTCGCTTTCTGTCTCTCTGTCTCTCTTTCTGGCAAGCGTACGCGCCTTATTCCT